>CM021101.1:395488687-395789111 GCA_007115665.2 Sequoiadendron giganteum | reverse complement strand
GATAGGAGAAAGAGAGAGAGAGAGAGAGAGAGAGAGAGAGAGAGAGAGAGAGAGAGAGGGGGGAGAGGGTAGAGAGGGGAGAAGAAGAGGGTTTAGAGTTGGGAGAGAGAGAGAGAGAGAGAGAGGGAGGTGGGAGGGAGAGAGAAGAGGGTTGGGGGAGTTAGGGGAGGGAGGGAGAGGGAGAGGAGAGAGGGAGAGGGAGAGGGGAGAGTGAGATAGTGACAGGGAGAGTGGGAGAGTGAGATGGAGAGGTGGAGAGAGAGAGAGAGAGAGAGAGAGGAGTGATTAAGTGACAGACTTGAGAGAGATGGAGGTGGAGAGAGAGAGAGAGGGAAAGATATAGTATTTAAATATTTTATATATTGGTAATATATATATTTAAATATTATACATTTAATAATATATTATATATTAAATACATAATTCGGTAAGAGACTATCATAAATTGTATATTAAATATAATACATTATAAACTTTATTGGATATTATATATACTAAATTATAAACTTTATTGCATTTTAAAATCATATATTAAAGATTGTATAATTTTTTTTAAACTCATATCTAAAACATATCATATATTGAATTCAAATCGGATATCGGATTTGAATCGGATGTCAGATTTGAATCGGATATCGGATATGCTGACACAAAATTTAATGCCTAGGGATTAGGCTCGAGATTTGGTTCGGACCTGCCAATCCTAAAAAGTCAACACGTAAAACATGTTTAACAACTTACCTTGCTTTTCCAAACTTCACCCATGTGGCTAACGACTTTTATTTTACCCAAAATTGATGAAACGAAAAGGGTTTGTAAAGGACCTTTTGAAATTTCTACCAATATAAATTATATTTTACTTCGAATCTAATAAATAATTATTATTTATTTTTTATTAGAATTACGACTAAATTCCTAATTGATAGTCTGATAGAAAAACATATATAGCTTTCAAATGATATCACATTTTTTGAATCCAAAACATGTGTCACATTCTATGCTTCACATACTATAGGATTAAAAAAAAATGAATTTCATGAATTTTTGACCAAGTTAAGGTGGTCAGACATACAAGTTTTTATATTTTTTAAAAGTCTTAATAAACAAATCATAATTATTTATTTATTTAAAAAAAAATTACAAAAAAATATGCATCACATCCGCACATGAGTCCTCTACTTACATCTAAAATCTTATAAAAAAATATTATCATTTTATTATGGTTAGGGTGGTCAGACGGACACCTACTTATTTTTTCCTTGAAATTTTAGTACTACTGCATTGAAATTTCAAATTTTCACCAAATAGATTTTTTTTAACAAAAATTAACCTAGTAGTTTAGAAACTACATTCAATTTTCCACATATTCTATTCTTTACATATTTTTGAAAAAATATAGATAATTTATTCAAATTTTTATGTCAAGTTGCCCAACTCTGATTTTCTGAATTTTCAATGCCACTTAAGGGCCTGTTTTTTCCATGATAATCCTGCACATACCCTCTAGTAATATTGATCATTAGTTTTGTGAGCAGTGCGTATTCAAGGAACCTTAGAGGACATAGGACTAGATTATTATCTTATGTTATGCATTCTATAGTTATTTATTTTAATTAAAAAAAAATGTTCCAATAATTTGACCTAGTTTAGTGTTGTCCTTTGGGGTTCCTTGGTGGGGGCGTTACACCTAGTATTAGAGCCTAAGTTCTAATATTGGGTACTCTGGTTTCATATGAGTCCATTATTTTGTCCTAGTTGATTGGACTCTTGAGATTATGTTTTTCCCTTTTTTCCATCCTTGCCTAACAACCTTAGACTTTCCCTTTGGTGGAGTTTGTGTATAACAATGGGTACCACGGTTCTATCGGTATGTATCATCTTTAGGCCTTGTGTGGTCATCCTTATCGAACCCCACTAATTTCGGATAATCTTGAGGATAGATTCCTTCTAGGAAAAGAGATGCTCCAAGATATGGAACATAAGGTTGTTCGTATTAGAGAGCATTTGGTGGTAGTGTAGGATAGATAGAAGAAGTATTTGAATGCTCATAGAGTTTATCGCCAGTTTTCTGTTGATGATCGGGTGTTATTGTAGGTGCGTCTGTAAAAGAGTCTAATTTGCTATGGAGAATGATCTAAGCTCCTACCACATTTTGTAGGGTCATTCAATATTTTGGAGAGGATCTTCCCTATTGCGTATCATCTTGTTTTGTCACCCATTCTATTGCGTATCCATGATGTATTTCATGTTTTTTTTCTCAATCTATACCATCTAGATATTTCACATGTACTTGATTGGAATTTCTTGCAGGTAGAGGACAGGCAGTTGGCTTTGGAGCCCATGGGCACTCTGTAGCACATGAGACTTACCCTCAAGGGTCGAGATGTTGAGCAGGTGAGGATCTAGTGGGATCCTAATGATGCATCTTCAGCCACTTGGGAGGATTGCGAGAGTTGTACCCTTTCTTGTTTGCAAGCTTCTGAGAGTAAGCCTGATCCTAGAGGGGGACAATGTAGTGCCTCTCATACTATTTCCTTGATAGGCTGATAGTTGATATGTTTTATGATGAGACATTATGATCCATTATATGATGTTAGATTCATTGTTATGATGATGTCATTGATGGCACTTCTAATACTTGAGGTTTTATACACATGTTATATTTAGTATATGGTTGGATGATGATTATTGAGATATTGATGATTTATGTATTCTGATATTGTTTTATTCAAGTGACTATGGAGATTTGATTTGATTATGAGTACTAACCCTATCATGAGAACTATGTGATTATCTTATCATGAATATCATGTGATTGATCTTATTTTGATTACTATGTAACTGATTATTATATGAGTTGATTTGATTACTAGATGTTGTTCTTATTGATGTGATTGAGTGAAAGGAGCAGTGTCACATCACACACTTATGAGAACCCTATGACATTGTGACTCCTTTTCACGGTGTGTATGTTTATATGTATATGCACAAACATTTTGTGTGTTGCAGGTTACAGGTACTAGGCATCAACTCCACCTGAATTGGTAGGTATGAGCATCCCTTTAACCCAATGGATTAATTGATCGGATATAACACTTGATCCCCTACCCTAGCCATCATCCTCAAAGAGGATGAGTATCTGGTTTGGAACCTTGTCGGTGTTGTCAATATAGTCAATCAATGTTGCTTGAGGTTGTGTATTTCGACCATGGATAGTTAATTAATTAGCATTTGGTTTTATTTAATTTAGACTGTCTAATTAAATGCCTTTTCTTATCTTATGCATCAAAATAAATTGTTAAGTAAATGGGGTATACCTTTGTTAAATATATATATATAATTATAATTATAGTTAATAATAAAATAAATTTATAATGTAATGTTATAATTAATAAATAATAATACTATGGTAAATAAATAAAATGTGATAGGTTTGGAGTTACAAAATTAATTATAATGTGTAAATAAATGTTTGGTAAATGGTTTTACCCATTTGTGTGAAATTGGGTATCTATTATATTACTTTGTAATTTTTTCTTATTTACCCAAATTATGATTTTTTAATATCAAATGTTTTTATTTATCTTAAATATTGATTTAATGCCCAACGTCGTGAGTGTAATGGCAAGGAAAGAGTTGTCCGTTTGCAGTTTACTTCGACACAGAGATCTCGTCCTAGGAGACCACCGTCTGGCTGCTCTGTTCCTGTTGCTAATGCTTTCCATGTTAACTTGACTATTGAAATGGAAGAGGAGATCAATTTTAATGCTTCTTCCTTTTCCTCCCATGGAGTGATCTATCGGTTTAAGGGTTTTTGGCCCTCTCTCCCTCAACTGCACTCTTGGATCTCAAAAGAATGGGACCCTTTAATAACTGGTAAAGTTCATATTTTCCCCATGGCCAAGGGGTTTTTTGTTGCTAAATTTGACATTGATATGGATAGAAACAAAATACTATGTAATCAATTTTTTAGCTGGGAGGACAATTTTTTGTTGATGACCAAGCCTTGGCATGCTGATTTCAACCCCTCTTTTGAAACCTTCATTAAAATCCCGATTTGGATTCGGATTCCTAATCTTCCACTCCATTTATGGTCTGACTCCATTTTAGAGGAAGTGGGTGAGGCTCTTGGTGATTTTTTGTTGGTGGATGATGCATCTTCTGATATGTTTCACTTTACCTTTGCCTGCATATTGGTTGAAATAGATATTTCAAAAGGGTTGCCTGTCGAAATTCTACTTAAAACTCCTAAGAGTCCTTGGGTCCAAGCTTTGGACTATGAGGGGATTCCCTTTCGATGTAAAAGATGTTTCAAAATAGGTCATGTTGCTGCTCAATGTGGTTTTGAGAAAAAATCCATGAAGGCTACATGGTGGAAATATGCTTCCCCACAACACTACACGATTGTTAAGAAGGTCAAGCAACCAAGGAGCTTCTTCGCGGTTGTTGCTCAGGAATCACAAGGCCTTGAGGCTTCCTCTTTGGCTGTCTCTAATTGCGGGATTGTTGATGCTTTGAAAGACAACAATATTGTGCCCCCTTTTGAGGTTGAGAGTGGGACTTTGGCTACCAATTCTTGTGATAGTGTTTCGGCTATCTCTTCAGGTGGTTCTCTTGATTTGGCCACGCCTGCTGAGAGGAATACAAATCAAATATTTAAGACAATGTTTGTTGGCTTTCCTCTTATGGACAATGGTTTGCTAGCTTGGCTTGATAAGGCAATGCAAGTGGAAGAGGGTTGGATCACTATAAAAGGAAAAAAAGATAAGTCCTCTAAACCTCCTTTGGACATGACTCTCTGCTCCCACAAGAGCAATTCAAAATGTAAATCTTGATGGTTCTTGGTTGGGGGCTGGTTTTTGGCCAGTTGTTGGCTATTTGATGAAATTTTTATCCTTGATTGTTTGTGTCTTCATGTCTTTAATTTTTGACAACCTTCTGGTTTAGGGTTTCAAATCCATTCAAAATTTACTTGTAAAGGGTTTTGGGGTCCCTTCAAAACTAGTTTTTGCCTTAGTAAAAAAATATTGATTTAATAAATTAAAATTAACTATAATATGGTCTATAGCTGGTTGGGATCATTTGGTTTCCCATACAACCGACATTTCTCTTTTCCTATAAACATTTTGGTTTTGGGGGGAGGAGAGGTATTTTTTTGGGATGATTAATAAAAATGAAGCTACAAATCTTTCTCGAGTGGTTTTTTCTCCAGTTGGGGTTTTCCACATAAATTTGAGTTGCTTACTTTTATCTCTGTCATCTATTCTTTTACCCTCTGTAAATTTTCTTATGAACAATTTTAGGATTACATTTTAGATTAAGGATTTTCCTTTCCATCGTATGGTGAGGCATTGTTCTAAGGTTGAGTTTCATATTATTCAATTCAAGTATATTGAATAGGTGAAATAAGATATTTTCTTTTAATCATCATTGCCAAGCCTTATATGAAAACCAAAATGTCTTTTTTTTTCTAGATTTATGGATGTGTAATCCCCACATGTTTTTTATGATAATTTTTGTGTGGGTGTGTTCCTTAGTAAAATCTCATCTTTCAGTTGGTATATAAAGGAACATTAAAATCTAGTGTAGCATGCTTTACTCTAAAATTTGATTGGGTTTGTTCAATGATGCAATGTCTTCCTGATTATTTTCTTGTTAAGAGAATTTTCTTTAAATTATTTGAGGAACCATTGCATATGGAAGTTACAATTGACAATAGAATTTCTTTAACTGAATAGTGTTTTGTTTGCATTTTCAGTTGCTTATATTCAAGTTGGTTGCCCCATTCGTAGCATAAGCATTTTGATTCTTTGTGTCAACACTTTACAATACCATTCTCTAGCCTTCTTAAGACGTGTTACCACATTTTTTGGATCACTTGTCTCATCGCGCAAAAATGTAAAGTTATCCCAAATTTTCCAAATGAAATGTCACCATAAGAATTTCATGTCTGATTCACTTTGTGCAACTTTATTTTTTTTTGGGTTTTGAAGCCAACCATCTATTTTTAGTTCCATTTTGTGTTGCTTACAATCTATTTGATGTAATCATTGTTAATTCTCTTGCAAGTTGTTTTAAAAAAATAATTCTTTATAGTCTTGTGTTAGTCATGCCTTCTTTAGTTGTGCAACAGTTAGGGATATCAATAATGGGTGCTACTTCTTGTTATTCTTCTGCAAAGGTCTAGCTTCATACCTATTTGGTCTTGTCATTTCTAAATCAAAGGTTCTCGTATATTTTTGAGCGGTTAGATCTAAGTAAGAGCACAATTAATGGTGGAATTTTCTATATGTTGAGTTCCTTGCGTATATGTTGGGTAGGCAAACCAGACAATGAAATGTAGGCTCAAATTATTTCATTTGGCATCACCAGTAATCTCCACAAGAACATTGTCCCTATTTAAAATGATGGAGATGGTTCGCATCTGCCAGAACATTTTCTCTTGCAACAAACTTGGAGAGGAATTTAGTTGCAGTGTGGCCATTAGAGCATACTTGAAGGTTCTTTAGAACTCTAATAATTATTCCAAGGAGCAGGTTTAACACAAGTAGTGCAATTTCCAAATTCTCACTATGGTGGCAGATAAGTAATTATTTTTCCTCCTCTTCCACAATATTTAGTGTCTTGAATCTGGAGATGATCCCACTACCTTCATCTGCCAAGCCAATTTCTCCAACTTTGCATAGTCCTGTTGTGGTTGTGGAGGTGATATAATTATATATAATTATATATATATAACCATTTTGATGATATAAGGGAGCGTACCAAGAGGCATCAATAAATGTAAGATAAGATTGCAAGGTAGATTCTAGAGCCCTTTGTTACCCGATTGTTCTATATCATTTCCATTTCAATAGGAAACTTAAAAATTCCCAGAAGAGTTGACACAAAACCTTCATTACAGTAGTCTATAATGGCAATATATCTAATGTTTCCAAGTCTCAGTGAATTGGCAATATATCTAATGTTTCCAAGTCTCAATGAATTGTCTTCTACATAGCATGTAACAGATAAAATAATTTTTTTTGTATATTTATGTCTTTAAAATTTAATGATTGTCTCACATAGGAAATTAGAAATATATATACAGTTTTATTGAAAATGAGTGGCTCTTATTCCTAAAATAAAAGAAGTTGCATTTAATATCATTTTATTTTTTCTTACATAATATTTTCCTAGAAATTTATTCCTGTAGATAGAATGGTGATATTATTACTGTAAGATATTATAAAGGGATTATGTTCTTAATATATCTAGATAATAATCTCACAAAAGGAAAGATGTTATATAGCTTGAAAGTGGGATTTTGATATTGGGTCTAAAATAGTTCAGTATTTATCTATTAGTCAAAATGGGCATTTTATTATTTGTTCTAACTTTTCCAAACATATAAATTAAGATTAGCTAAGTTTTTTCTTTGAAATTAGGCAAGTAAATTTAATGTAATTTTGATGCATGTCAAGCATGTCATCAATCATAAGTTCAAAATAGATTAATACCAAAAATAGATCATCTTTTACCAAAATGTGTTGGTACTATCAACTTAAAATATAATTCCACATAATATCATTGTCATATTACAATTTATTATTTCTTTCCATTGAGATTATTATTACCAAATCAATATTTTGAATAAATGAATCCATGATACTACTACGTTGATAAATTTTAGTTGTGATTGCATCACAAACTATAATCTAACTAATCTAATAGTTGATTAATAAAATTGCTATGTGAATTAATTAATTATAATATTGTTATTATTGAATTATATTAAAGTTGCAATTTTAATATTAAGGTTTTGTATTAACTAGTTCGATAGAGATGGTTGCATTTTAAATGATATAGTTATTTTTAAATATGTTTTTCTTGTAGTAAAAATCTCTTAATTGAACTCAGTGGCTAAGTTTAAATGAATGATAAGGAAGTGAAAATAACTCCTTATTTAAGGGAATATCTTCATGGTTATAACACTAGGACTAATTGGTGTATTAAACAATGTGTCCTTATTATTGGATTAAGTGTTTACATAATTGTTAAAGATGGATGTCATCTGTGTAGAGTATCTAAGAGCTAGAGATATTGGTTTGACACCTAGGAGCACTTGCAAAAATAATGAAAAATCTTCTACAAGAGGATAAACAAGAATATGAGTTTGCTTGATATTCAGACCTCTCAAATGATGAGGTATGAAGTATGATAAGATATATTCAAAATGATAAAATAACCCTCCTTATCTGGGAAAGAGTGAGATACAAGATGCATGAAGATTTTTCCATGTGTCTTGATCTAACAACATATGACAACATGTAAACCCTAACTAACTAACTAGGGAATGATGAAGTGATAGAGATAAGTTCCAGAAAAGAAAACTCATCTTCTAGAAGGAATATTATCTCCTACAAACATGTGGAAAGGGGAATTACCCCATTATTTATGATTTATCTAATGATACAACCTAGGACTTAATTCATTAAATAAAATAACTAAGTTAACTTATGCTAGTATAATAAATAATTAATTACACTAACACCCCCCATAAGTGCAACTTAGGGAGGAAAATAAAAATGTAATGATTATGCAATGATGATGATGGATGATGGGTCTCGGCTATAGGATGGCCATTTTAGGTACCCATTAAAAAAAGATATGAAATGCAATTAATTTCCCACAAATAGAGTAAAGGGGAAAACCCAGTGGGAAGAAAACCCCTCTCCAAAAAGGAGATGAAATGCAGATAAGTGAGAAAGGATGGAGGACTCCATATACCCCCCAAGTACACCATTTGTCTCATAGATACAATACAATCAATAGCCCCCCCATAGGAGGAAAATAGAGAGACTATATAGCCCCCCCAGAACATGTGATCGCCTAAAAAATTGGTAAGTGTCTAAAGATAAAACATGATCCAATATCGACAAAAAACTTGTCTCCCTTTCGGAAGAAACAAAACCAAGTGCAAGGATGCTTCCCATTTTGGATAGGAATTGAAGGAAGGATGGATGAATATGGATGATGATGATGTCTCTGAAAGCTACTCATTTGTCTCCTTTCTCGATGAAGATGAAGATGCCACAATCAAATTAGGTACATGCCCAATCAATGAAGAAGGTGAAAAATTAGGATGATGTGGAAATTGATGTTGAATAATATCCAAAGACCATGATGGTTTGACAACAGGTGTTCAATGGTTGTCATCAAACAAGAGAGATATCCCCTCAAATTTGAAATGTGAGACTCCACAAACAAGGATGCAATATTTGATAGATAGGAATCCCAATCAAGAAGAAAATGATATACTCATTGTAATGAATCATGGGTCATGCTCAATGACTCATCACCATGAGATGAATGGTCCTACTGAATGAGAATGATTGGAGCCTTAGTTAGTGACTTTTCAGATGGAATTACTGAAGGTGAAGGTACATGAACTATCTCTAGTGGAAAATCGGGAGCATATGAAGAACCCTCTTCATCCTCATTTGAAGATTCAAAGTAGTCCAAATATTCAAACTCCTACATAATATATGCATCATAGGTTATCCTGTCGGAAAGATGAAGAGGAAAAAGATAATCTAAAAGAGGATCATCTGGGAATGGCTGAGTATCAAGATCTCCATGTATCGCCCAAATTTTAGTCCAAAGAGTATGAGGGCAATCACAATGATCAACACTTTTCAAAGTGGAAAAATCAATATGCATTGCAATGACTCCTATGACATGATCCCTTTTGCAATTCCAAGAAAATTTCTTACTGTCGGTACCAGGAGGGAAAACAAGATTATACAAATGTGGCAATAAATGAAGCCATCGAAGATGGGTAATGATATCATTTCTCCATTGTTTATAGTTTTCCCTTTTCAACATAATCAAAGCAAGATGAAATGAAAACCCCATTATTAACTATGATATATCTCCAAGATTACAAATACAATATCCTTCAAAATGAAATAGAAACTCCCAAATATGATATATACTATAAATGAAGTCTTCCCAAATTGATAGAGCATCTTCAAGACTCAGGATGTCCAAGTAATCAGTTCAAATTCCAAATATAAAAAATAATGAATAAATAATACCTGATGTTGAATGTGCATGGACACAATGATAGAGCTCCTAAATACCTTCCAAACGTAACTTGAATCACCAAAATCAAAGAAACTAGCTGAAATTTATGAGCTCAAAGGTTGAAATGGAAGATCTGACTTCAAACAACAATAAAATATTACAAGAATAAAATCTGATAATAATTCCTACACCACTAAATAGAGCTCAAAACCAACTAATGATATCTCATTTATGAAAATATGATACCCAAGTCAAAAATTATGGAAATTTTAAGAAAACTGCCTAATTAAGACATGATGGGGCTTCCATGATGGTCATTTGGCCGTCAAATTTTAGATAGTATCCTGAATTTTTAAAAAAATCACCAAAAAATAAATTTACCTCAAAATATGAAGTATTTTGTATGAAAATTGGGGCTTTGGACCTTTCGCATGCAATGGAAGGATCAAATTTCACCCAATTTGCTCCAGAAATTCTCCTGAGATGCAAACCCTCCAACCTTACAAAAAATCACTAAGATCTTACAGCCATAGCTCAATCATCAAATCTAAGAAAGGTTTTGCAGGCAAGGCTTTAATACCATGTAAGAGGCTCAAATTGCTTTGATACCATGTAAGAGCTGGAGATATTGGCTCGACACCCAGGAACACCTACAAAAACAATGAAAAACCTTCTACAAGAGGATATACAAGAATATGAGCTCGCTTGATATTAAGACCTCTCAAATGATGAGGTATGAAGTATAATAAGATATATTACAAATGATAAAATAACCCTCCTTATATAGGAAATGGTGAGATACACGATGTATTAAGATGTTGTCATGTGTCTTGATCTAACAACATGTGACAACATGTAAACCCTAACTAACTACCTAGGGAATGATGAAGTGATAGAGATAAGTTCTAGAAAATACAACTCCTCTTCTAGAAGGAATCTTATCTCCTACAAACATGGAAAGGGGAATTACCCCATTATTTATGATTTATCTAATGATGCAACCTAGGACTTAATTAATTAAATAAAAGACCTAAGTTAACTTATGCTAGTGTAATAAATAATTAATTACGCTAACAAATTATATTTAAGGGTTTGTGCCATTGGGAAATGTGCTTAGTACGTTGGCTTTCTAGAGGCCTAAGAAGGGGTGTATTTGTATGAATGATCCTTAGGGTTGTTTAACCTTGGAAGTGGTTGGCTATGTTGTTGGTCATGTGCATTGTACTACCTATTCATGATGGTTACATTGTGGCTATGGGTTGGGACATGGGTTCATATTGTCCTGACCGGTGTTTATGATATTATAATAGCTGTACAAGATGGGAAATGTATCGCATTGTGTAGGGTTTTCTAGTTGCAAGTAGGGGAGTGGCTCTCAATGGGGGTCAGAACCCAAAGTGGTGTCTAGGACAACCCATTGGAAGGTTTCTTAATCTAGTGACAACCTTAATAATGTATTAGGGGGATGGGTAGAATTCACATTAAATAAGATAATGGATGCCTCACCCATATCCTATAGTGCTCATTGAGGCTAAAGATGGGTTGATAAGGCTTGGTTGGCAAGATCAGCTTCCTTTTCCTCATGAAAGGAATGTTGCTTCCACATGTGTCACCCTATGGGTCTAAGACCTAGTGAGAGGTTTACCAGGACAACCATAGATGGGGGTCGAGATCTAGTGAGAGACTACCAGGACAACCCATGCTAGGACCATGTGATGACACTCCTCCCTATTGTAGCCTAGCACTCCCTAATTGTATTTCTTCTTTTTGTTGTGTGTGTTCTTCTGGAAGTCATCTAGGTGTTGAGAATATTGGTGTTATTAGTAGTGTTGTTATGGTTTAATGTATAACCCTTGCTTATGTTAGCTTGTTGCTTTCCTAATTGTCTGTTGTATGTGGGAGCTTGTGCTATCTCCTAGCATGGGGGGTGGACCTCAAGGTTCCACATGGTCAAGAGGTTGGTTCTTTTCCTCCATTAGATATTCTTGCTACATGTTTGTGTGCGTGGAGATTGATCATTGTGCTATGGACTCCAGTTCATATTCTAGTTTGAGAAGACATCCTATTATGTATTGTATATTAGATTGTATTTATGTTTGTATCTCATAAAATAATCTAGTGTAATCTTCCTGGACATGTAATTTAGGGGAAGCAATGTTGTAATTATTGTAATGATATAATAATTATTGGTGATTTCTTCTTGTAAAGAGTAGTGTAAAGTAATGCATCATTCATATGATAGTTAGCTAGAAAAAATATTTTTTAAAGTTTGGTTATCAATTATCACATTATGGAAGTAAGTAATATAGGAGCATTTAATTTGGTGCTTTAAAATGAACCTTACATGTTAGATCATTCATGTTATCTTTTATCGTTGATGAAATAATCTAGTAATCTTGATTGTTAGTTTTTTGAGTAGCACAGTCGAGGAACCTTAGAGGACATAGGACTAGATTATTATGTTATTTTATGCATTTATAGTTATTTATTTTAAATAATAATAAAAAATATTCCATTAATTTTACCTAGTTTAGTGTTGTCCTTTGGGGTTCCTTGGTAGGGGCGTTACACTTACAATATTCCCATGGACTTTTTTCATTGTTCCCAATTCTTCAGGCCCATGTCTCCCCTACATTTTCACATTTCTCCAATGCTCAACGTTTCTAAATTTATTCATTTCATCCTTGCAAAATTTCTCTTTTTTATGGGAACTTCCCCATATCCTTCTACTTATTTATTTCCCACATGCTTTTTATTTTGGGCCTAGGCCTCAATGCATACTTCTAACTATGTATTAAGGCTTGAACTCTAAACCCTAACAATTGCCTTATTCTCCATTTCTTGATCCCCATTACATTGTGATCACTTGATGATTTCTTTGTTACCTTACCGTGAAGATATGTATTATGGTGCATACCAAATTCCAAAATATTAATGTCTCGCCTACCTCTTGTAGAGATTCCCCTAATATCTAATTAATTATTGTAGTTGATCATACACATGACTTAATGGGCCTGAAGATCCCTCATATTAAGTAGTTCATTGTTCAAAAAGGGAGCTTCACTCAATTTTCAACCAGTGTGTTGTAAATTTTAGATTATACTATAAATATATGTGCATTCAAGAATCCTAACTTTAATCAATTGAGTATAGATAAATACAAAAATAATTTAAAATAAATTATATCAAAGAAACATAGTAAAAAATATAGTTGCTACGGGTACCTATTACTCTACAAATTGTAACTTTTTAATTCCTATGTTGCAACATTTACCTAACTTGAGAATAAATTTTTAAATTAGAAATATCAAGGTAACAATGCATTATAATGTAAACAAAAAAATCAAAATTCAGAACTTACAATGTATAATCAAACAAATGAACTACTATGTGGAATTTGGAGTACCTCAAGTGGCTCTTGCTTAAGTGTTGTGTTCCATAGTATGTCTTCAATTAACTCAGTAAATCATTTATTAAAAAAAATCTTCTTTATTGTCATAAATCATACATAAAAAAATGGAATGTAAAAAATTGATATTCAATCTAATCTCATACAAAGATCTAGTATGTAACCTAGTACCCATCGATCTCTCAACATAAAACTTTCCTAAATAGGATCTATTAGAGTCAAACTATTATAAGATTATAAACAAACTAATAAATAAATGCCAAATCTTCCAGGAAGATAGGAAGAGGACTTGAGTATTTAAAGCTTAAAAAAACAACCAACTATTGTGAGCGATATTGTAAAAATCAAATAAGGATTCTACATCTTTCAAGAATTTTGTTGTAACATAGGAACGTGCTAGACAGGGAAACCTTTATAATAACTACCATCCCTTGTTAGAACATACTTCTTTATCCTTCAAGTTTATTAATAAGATGAAATACCACATGAATACCTATGTCTATGTCCTCCAACCTTCATCTTCATCCTATTCTGAAAACATGTTGATGTTGTGGTCACTTGACTCCTTTGTTGTATTGAACCATCACCCCTTTGTTGCAAGCTATAAATCCTTTTGTTGTAGATTGACAGGTATTTTTTGCTACAAGGGTTGGTCTTATTTTTTAAAGGCACATTTCATAGTTAATAATTATAATTAATCAATAAATTATACTAAATTTATAGGCATATGAGATTCATGCATACATTTATTAATACAACATATATCACCTTTAAATGCTTTGAAGTAATTTAAGGTATATACAAGGTTTTGATAATATCTTTAAAGCTTAACAGAAATAAGATAGAAAACATGAAATTACAGCAAGATACTAGTCAATTCTAAGGCTCATCACCTGTCCCTTTTTGTTTTCTCAATTTCACATTCTATCATCTCTTTCCTTCTTTCCTTCTTTCCTTCTTTCCCAATTTCACTCTTCTTTCAGGCTCCTAAAAAAATTCTACCACTTTCCCTCAAATGGATGTGTCATTTCACATACTCAATCATCAATACCTAGCAGGTTACCTCTCCCATTTTCATTTCCTCCCCTTTAGTATTGGGTATTTCTTGGTTCCAATTCTTGACCACTTTCCCCTCTTGTAACTTTTAGGGTTCACGATTCTTTATCATCCAAGATAAATTTTAATTTGGTATCTATAGTCCCTAAATCCTATGATCTTTTTACTTAACTTTCCTAGACCCTTGAGTTTCTTCCTCTCCATTCATTCAACATCACACATTCCTAATTCTTGACTATTGATCCTTCTTAACATCCTAATACATGATTTATTGAAGTCCCATTGTGAGGCTTTCAAGATGTTTTTCCATTCGAGTATTATTTAGGCACAAGTTTTTATAGATCCCCAAAATTCAAACATGATTTTCCACCTACCTACCTTACACTTTGAAAGGTTTAATTAATGACCAAAATTGAGCATGATAGATATATACACTCCTTGAGATTCCACCAAAATGAAATTAATTTCATCAAAGACACAAATCCACTTATTATGCCATGTGAAGAAGTTGAAAATGGGTATGAGTGCCTTAACTTCATAAATACAAACCCTAGTTTTTGCAATTCTAGGTAGGTCCCAAGCTACCATTAAATCCAAGAAGCACAAGCTAACTAGCTCAAGTTGATGAACATTATATATAAGGATTATTCTATTAGAGGGGGATGAGTGGGCATATCAAATGCTTGCACTAGAAAAATAATCCTACAACCCCTAATGAGTTTCTAAAATGCATGTAACTAAAATATATATAAAAAAAAGAGAAAAATTATAGCAAGGGTTGGTTGTTGAACCAATTTATTGTGTATATAAGTGTCTCAAGCTAGTTTGAGGAAAAAAATTGATGCAAGTCTAGTTTGTAAATGGATACTTTAAAAAGCATAGGAAGAATATTCAATGAATATTATGCATGTAAATGGACATTTCTATGGAAGTTTGTAATTATTTAGGGGATATTTGAACCTAGTTTTGGATAATCTCTTACCACATTTTCTCATATGAAATTAATAGGGGCTAGGTGAATGTGTGATAGGCTAGTTAAATATATGATAGCCGCTAATTCATAGAAAAAAAATTATGGTCTCCCTTTCTTCTATTTGTTCTTATAGTATTGAAATATATTATTAAATATGCTAAATTGAATGAATTCGCATCTCATATATATATTGAATGTGTGATAGGCTAGCTGAATATATGATAGCCGGTAATTCATAGCAGATTTTTTATGGTCTTTATTTCTTATATTTCTTCTTAGAGTATTGAAATAGATTATTAAATATGTTAAATTGATGAATTATCATCTCATATATATAAATATATATATATATTGTTTTATTTATGCTTTGCAAGTGAATCTCCCTCTTCCTTGTAGGTCATGACTATGTTACCTCATGGGATAGGCACTAATCTAATTGGTGAGAGGAAAAATATATTTTTCTATGAAGATTAGGAGTATGTTAGGGCTCTACATTCTTTCATCATTCATTGATAAAACTTAAGGATCATTCTAAGTGGGCACATAGTTACATTGATATTGTTAGAGAAACATGTCATACATACCTACACCTTGCACTTACATATGAAATTGAGTGGATTAAATTATGGGGTTGTAATAATGTTATAATATATAGATATGTATGCATTGATATAATTATCATCTTGATAATAGGTTTTACAAGTAATTATTTAGTCTCCCACCTAGTGATTGAGCTAGGGGTCATTCATACATTTGGTATGGTTATTTTTATTTCATTCAAGATCATCATGTTCTATTTAAATTTCATGTTAAGGATACCTATAGGAACACCCCTTTGGTTTTAGCTAAACCCAAAGTGAAGGAGAGTACCCACTTATAAATTGTCCTTTAGTCATCTATAATCTATTGATGAGCCCATGTACTATTCTCTTAAAGAAAATTTGTTGAACATAGGTCGTCATTGATGTCAAAGTTGTGTCATTGATGAAGAAGAATATTGTCAAAGGGTGTCAAGGCTTCCATAAGTGTCATTGATGCTAAGGATTTCAAGGATGAAAAATATTGTAGGGGTACTAGAATTGTCATTTGACTTAAAGTTTCAAAAGCATGTTATTTATTAGTTGTTTAGGTTTACTAATCATTTAGATCCTATATCAAGTAACATACATTAAATTTTATTGAGATGTGACTGTCTCTCCAAGAGTTGGTGTGTATTGTATGCTTATTATACCATGCAAAGTATGTAGTCAATATGAATGTGCCAATTCTATACTGGCTTTTGATCTCCCTTCATGATGGAATTTTTCCCCTTCCACTTCTTTTTCATGCAGGTTGTACTTTTTATTTATCTTCCTCTAATCTTGTAATTCCTAGCTGACTCTTCTCCCATCATCATTTATTTTTAATCTACAAAATTTAACTTCTTGTATTCTTAATTTTCTAGCCACATGGCATGGCCCTTTCAATTCTCAATCTGCATTATAATATATAACAAATGATATGCCACCACGATCACTTTTATTCAATCGTCCCCTCTTCAATATTGATGTCATTTTCTTCTTGCAGTTCTTAGTCTTGAAATCAAATAGAAGATGGTGCCCCTTCATTTATTTCAATTTGGCATATCATATTTCCTTCTCAATGCTAAAAATTAAATCAAATTAAAATTGATTATTTTATATGCCAATAATGATCTGTAAATTTATGATTTTCATGATTAAATCCAAAGAATATTTAAATGTTTGCAAAGTGAAAATCAATAAATGACATTTGATAATCAACGTCAAAATGTTAGCCAATCGCTAACAAAGACCACCCTGATCAAGTTGATTCATAAACCAAGAGAAAACACCACAAAAAAAAATGTACTTAGAAGCTCTTACATCAGACACGTCGGGTAGAAAGATTGTGAGCATAGGCTCACAATGATGGAGTTGAGTGATGGAATCACTCTTTCAAGTTCACATCAACCTGCAGCAAACTCCTTCATTGTCAAAGTGTTGAAAATTAATTTCTCTTCCGCCTTTTCCAGCATCTCTCTGGGACACAGACCACCTTCCTCCAAAAACACTTTATCTTCCTCCCTTTCCCCCTTATGGACTCATGTCCACCAAAGTCTGACCTCCCTCGCCAAATTATTCCTACACTCCTCTCTTTCTCTATGGGTTCAAACCCACCTCTAACCATCCATGTCCACTAATACCCTTCAACATCCTCAACTAACTCTACACACAACCACATGCCATCTACAAAATCTAATACATGCTCTAGTTTTCCATCCATCTTTTCTTCTACTACCACGTATAAAAATGAAATACCTTCACAAATCTGATTTACCTCATTTTCGCTTGTTGTTGCAACATTGAACTTCACTGCAACATCTTTCATCTCCTTGTTAGCTATAGTTTCTCACTCTTCTTTCTTCTTTACATCAACAAGCTTCATCATCCATTCTTCCTCAATCGCCAATAGTTGAGAATAAATTTGATTCACATTCACTTTCAACTACAAATTTCTTGCTACTCATCTCAGTCCTTTCTTCTTCTCTCTTCATGCCTTCCTCATGGCATGTCTCTAATGAAACTTCTTCATTTGTAGGGGTTACTCTTACTTCTTTCTCTTTACATCTCAAGTTTTTATTCACATTCTTATTCTTGCTCCTCTTTACCACTTTCCTCTCACTTTTCCCAACACTCTTCTCCAATTTCTCGAGCCTCATCTCGATCTTTCGTAATTCTTCACAAACTATCTATCCCATATTTTCAATCATATCATCGTCCACTTTATCCCAATACTAATCCCAAAATATTATCTGCATGGGTCTCCTCATGACCCAACCCATTTTGTCTGTTGCAATCACTCACTCTGCAAACACATTATGTCACAGCTTCAAGATCTTTCTCTTATTGTTCAAGATTCCTCACACACTTGCAACACCTCTCTCGAGCTTCTTCACAACCGCTTCACACACTCACTTTCTAGTGTGAACTACCTCCCACTCAAAAATTTGTTCACACAACACCCATAGGTCCTGGTGGATCCTCTCCACTATCAAGACTACCCACTCTGATACCAATTAATGTCGGAGGGTACTCCCCTCTGCTAAAAAATCTCAAAACACAAGACAAATTCATAGACAACAATGAAGTTTGCAAAAAAAATATTTCCTATTTAATCAATTTCAAATCCAAATACAACGGTGATACAAAATTTACTCTCTCTTGCATATAATAGCTTCTCATGCTTATTGTTATCTACCTGTCACTCCTCTCTTGCTACATCTCTATCTACTTCCCAAAATCTGCAATTCATTTCCAATTCATCATGTAAATTTCCACTCATTGTGGGGCTCCACCTTACCTCTCAATGCAACCCCTGTCCATGTCTCATGACCTCTATGTAAGGTTGAGTTTCTTCTTTATGAAACAACCACTGGGTATGTGCAGGATCATCATGGAAAAAATAGGTCCTTAAGTGGCAATAAAAAGACAGAAAATCAGAGTTAGACAACTTGAGGTAAAAATTTGAATAAGTTATTTATATTATTTCAAAAAAATGTAAAAATAGAATATGTAGAAAATTGAATGTAGTTTCTAAACTACTAGACCTTTTTTTTTTCTTTTAATCTATTTGGTGAAAATTTGTAATTTCAATGCAATAGTATTTAAATTTCAGGGTAAAAATAAGAAGTAGGTGTCTGTCTGACCACCCTAACCACAATAAAATGATAACATTTTTTTATAAGATTTTATATATAAGTAGATGACTCATGTACCGATGTGATGCATATTTTTTTATAATTTTTTTCCAAATAAATAATTAATTATGAATTTTTTATTACAAATTTTAAAAAATATAAAAGCTCGTCTGTCTAACCACCTTAACATGGTCAAAAATTCATGAAATTCATTTTTTTTAATCCTATAGTATGCAAAGCATAGAATGTGACACATGTTTCAGATTCAAAAAATGTGATATTTTTTGAAAGTTATAGATGTTTTTCAATCAACCTATCAATCAGGACTTTATTCGTAATTCTAATAGAAAATGAATAATAATTATTTATTAAATTCAAAGTAAAAAATAATTTATATTGGTGGAAAGCTGAGAATCTCCTCTAAAAACCCTTTTCATTTCATCAATTTTGGGTAAATAAAAAGTCGTCAGCCACATGGGCCATCATATGGCCCACATATCGCCACTTTTTGGCCCATCATGATCCTACACATACCCCACTACTTTCTAAGTTGTCACCTCCTCAATCTTTGTGAAAATAATTGTTTACTTTAACACTTCTTCATGTTCAACCTCTCTTCTATTTTTTCACCTCCTCTTCTATTCCTATGTGTCCCTTTCTCATATTATGAGCAGCCCCTCTCTCCATAGGAACAATTATCTCACCCTCCTATTTGTGTGGCATGTCCACATGTGGTGATTTTTAAATCTGCACTCTTGTTCCACACTGCCCCTTCACATTCTAGAAAATATTTTTTATGCACCATTCATTTCTCCTCACTGCGTTTCAATTATATATTGGGTTTTCATCTCCCTTTATGATGGAATTCTACCCCTTCCACTTCTTTTCCATCTAGGTTGTTCTTTGTATTTATCGACCTCTAATCTTGTAATGCCTAGCAGACTCTTCTCCCATCATCATTTATTATTAATTTACAAACTTTAACTTCTTGCATTCTTAATTGTCTAGCCACATTCTGCATCCCTTTCAATTATCAATTTGCATTATAATATATGCAAAATGATACACCACCACCATCACTTTTATTCAATTGTACCCTCTTCAATATTGATGTCATTTTCTTCTTACATTTTTTGGTCTTCATATCAAATGGAATATGGTGCCCCTTCATTTATTTCAATTTGGCATATCATATTTCCTTCTCAATGCTAAAAAGTAAATCGAATTAAAATTGATTTATTTTATATGCCAATAATGATCTGTAACTTTATGCTTTCTATGATTAAATCCAAAGAATATTAAAATGTTTGTGGAGTGAAAGTCAATATATGAAATTTCATAATCGATGTCAAAATTTTAGCTAATCGTTGTCGAAGACCACCGAGATCAAGTTGATTTGTAAACCAAGAGAGAACACCACAACACAAACTGAATTCAAAATGATTTTTTTTTTGACATAGGATTACGCCTGTACCCGGATGCTCTTGCATCATCAACCTATTCCAAGTTCAAGGCATGTGCGATAATGACTAGTAATGTGTGGAATTTAAATCTTGTGGGTGGTGGTAGGATAGGACCTACTTAAGGTTCTTGTGGTAGTGTGTGATATCAAGTTATTTTGGTGGAAAGAAAAAATTGGACCATTGTGTTACATTTTTCATGTAATTTGAATTTAGGTCCACCTTATGTCATCCTGACACTTTGTAGATCCTTGACCGACATGGAAGACTGTAAATGTGGTGGCATGTATATATTTCAAATTTTTAGATGCATATGATGTGATTTGAGTATGTGTCTTAAGGATGGAATTTTGAGTACAAAATTGTGAAGCCTAAATTGAAGAGAAGTTGTGAAGAAAAGACAGTGTGGTAGGATCAAAAGATAATTCTCAGTGAGGAAGAGTGATAATAGTGACTTTGGCCTGCATATTTGTGTTGTATTGAATATTTGCAAGATTTATCATTGTATTCTGCTAGGACTAGTGTTCTACCTATTGTATTGTTTCATTTAGGGATTGGTGTCTCCTATAGGTTGGTGCCTACAAGTGCATTAGGGGATTTTTATCTCTGATAGATTGGTGCCTACTTTAGCGTGCAAAATTCACTTGTATATTTTTGCATTGTGAGGCTAAATTTGGATACTAGCTCCAAGAAACTATTCTAATCATGGTTTTTCCCATCTTGGGTTTCCATGTACATCTGGTGTTCACTTATGTGTGCTTAATGCTATTATGTTTTGTTTGCTTATTCTTAATTGCTTATGAGGGTTTGTTGTGAAAAATCATATATTCCATTAATTGTGGCAAAAAGGATTCTAGAATTGTTTAGATCTATTGATTCACCCCCCCTCGTCCTCTCAGTTTATTATGTGCCCTTCACAACTCCCCGACCTTGATGATAGGTTGATAATCTAGGATTTTGCACAAGTAGTTTTGGGACCCAACAAAACCCATGAGTTTGAAATGATATATAATATAGTTATATTTCATTTTCAAGTCTAGATCTTTCAAAGTTGATTAACTTCATTTATTTTAAAACCTTTTTGGATTGTGCATTATACTCGATATCTTAACCAAGATCACCACATAAATTAATATTTCCCATAGTGTATCCTTGAGAAGCTTATACCCAAGACTAAACTTTATATGAACTCGAGGTCTATTTTGTATAAGGAAAATTGAAATAGGTACTAGTATAGGAATATCTATCCAATAAAGGTTAAATCAAATCATATTTTCTATTTTTTTGAATCATATGCACATGCATTTATTTTTTATCTCAAGGAATTAAAATTAAATGTGATTTTCAATTGCTTTAGTAATAAATAATTGTCTTGGAATTTGATAAGTATTTGTTAATTATAAAACTATTAAATCAATACATTAACCATTGATTTTGGTGCAAGTACTTGGAGTTGTAGCCAAATTATTAATCTTAGAGAGAATCTTGGTACCAAAGTTTAATGGAGGATTATGAACAAAAAACTTAGAAAATATTTCATATTGGAACTTCAAATAAATATTGTAGACATATAAATTTGACCACTTATATTTGGTCAAATTTATTCCTTTTCATCTAAATATCTTCTTATGTACATTGATTAAGTAATATTACTATTATTTAATTAATACCCCTAAAGTCTGCTAAATCCCTAAGGTATTTAATTAACTAATTAAATAGCTTACCCTTTCTTCCCTTCTTCCAAAGAATTAAATTAATAATCCATTTATTTAATTCCCTTTATCTCCCATCCCCCATTATTTACACTTAATCCTAAATTCATCTCATAATCCCACCATTAGGGATTTGTACATTCCTAATCCATGATTAGGAGTTGTCACATCCTCCAAATTTTGAAATTTGGCTCATAATCATCATTAGCCACCTAACCCTCTTCTAATCCTTCATCAACTAGTCTAATCAGCCCCCTTTAGTCAACTCTTCCAACATCCCAATGGAATTTTCAATTCCATTTTATTCTTCTAGCACCCTTCATGGAATTTTTAATTCCATTTACAATCCCCATGTACTTTCCAATGGAATTTCAAATTCCATTTATTCACCCAAGGTTTCCCAAGGAATATTTTATTCCTTTTATCTTCCCCATGCATATTAAAAAGGATTTTTTTTTTTTGGAACATTGAGCTTGATTAGTGTTGAACGATGTGGTGAATGAGATCTGCTAGGGTTTTGTATTTTATGTAGTCACCCTTGGCCCCTCTTGCAATTTTAGGTGTTTATTATGCCCTCAAACGACATTAAACCAACAACTCATGCTAGTGTTAACAGTTCGTCAGTGCAACTCAATGGCTCCTCCTCCGAACAAACATCCTCAGAAATTTGTTTTGAAAGTCTGTCACGAGGTAAGCATTTTGATGCCCTTGTTGATGTCATTTTGCCTTTACCTGATTTTTACTCTACTTGCCAATGGCTCAAACAACACACCCTTGTGGTTTATTTTGTTGGGAGGACTCCCCCTGAAAGTGTGCTAGAAGAATGCGTCAACAAGCCTTGGGCCCCTCATGGGTTCCGCCTTGATATGGTCCAGAACTTCACCAAAGGATTTCTTTTGTTCCGCTTCGCAAAAGTTAATCATGTCCAAGCCATTCTAGGGAATGGGCCCTAGTATGTTAGGTCTTCCTTGTTGGTATTCCAGGCATGGACCCAGGATTTTGTTATTTCTGATGATGCTAAAATGTGGGTCCCGATCTAGATTGAGTTTCTCGGTCTTCCTTTACCATGTGTACCCTTCCTACACCACATTGCTTCTTCGTCGGGGAGGGTTGTTTGTATCGAACCTAACAAGTTCTTCCAAGCACGTCTGCAGAAGTGGGATTGTGTGGAAGTTGATCTATCCAAGGACTTGAAAGTGTCTGGAGACATTCAAATTGGTGTTGTTAGGCATACCCAGAAATTCACATATTTCAATTTTCCTAATACGTGTTATCGGTGCCAGTCAACTGACCATAAGATCAAAGACTACCCTTTGATAGCTCCTCGTACACCATCACCATCACAAGATGTTGAAAATCCTTTCCAATAGAGCCTTCTGCAAAGGTGGAGTCAAAATGGACAACGGTTACAAATCGGAAAAATAGGCCAACTGGTTCTGGGTCGGCTCCCAAGACCCTTGAACCATCTAAAAATGTTTCAAACCCTTCTGAAAAGGGGACATTTTCTCCTTTTAGAGTTGCTACTACATCAATATAGCCTAAGTCAAAGGCAATGCCTCAGCCTGCGGTTGTTCTGTGCACCCAGCCAACTATTCCTCCCACAACGGGGGTTCAACGGCAGTCCTGCAGCTCGTCTCCACCACCGGAAGAAGGAGAATATGTGCTAGAAAAATGGAGGAATTCACCACCTATTCAGAATTGTTCAGTCCTATGATATTTTTTGAAGAATATTTTTTATTCCCTGATTCAGGAGGAACTAGGTTCCGCAAACATGAAAGAGTTTCATCCATGAATTTTCTTTCATGGAATGTTCGAGGTCTAACTGGCCTCTCTAGAAAGTATTCTGTTAGGGATGCTTTACAAAAATTCTTAGGAATTGAAGTGCATTGCCTCTGGGAAGTTAAAATTTTAGGATGTTTACTTGCTTTGGTTGGTCACGCTATTTGGCCAGCCATCCCTATGTTTTGTACTTTGCATGAAGTCAGGCATGGTGGAGCCGCCACTCTTTTGTCCTCCTGGTTGCATTCTTGCGTTGTGGATCATGGGACCGATCCTTCCCAGTGAGTCATCTAGGTTCTTCTCAACATTGATAACCATTCCTTTGGGGTTTTCAATGTCTACGCCTCCAATGATACTATGGAGCGCTCTTTGCTTTGGCGTTGGCTTGTTGATTCTTTACCATTCGCCACCTAGTTGCTTTGTGGGGATTTCAATATGGTTGAGATGGCATATGACAAGGATGGAACCTTACCCTTCCATTGGGCTGCTAGTGAAAGGGAGGCATGGTTTTACATGCGTAATAAATTAGGGCTTTTTCATCCCAATAGAGTCGGTTCTGACAGAGTCTTTAAACGCCTTGATCTTGCCATGATCTCGGCTCAATATTTCTTTTCTTTTGCTATCTCTTCCTTGCCAGTGAAGCCGTTAGTGGATGTGACTCTATTTGATCACTTCCCAATTCATTTTCACATTGAATGGACTTCTTGCAAGACCCACACGTGTAATACTCAATTCTTTCAGAAAACCTCTCTTCTTTGCCACAAGCCCACTCTAACCCACAATCGTCGAGTGTGGAATTTGGAGTGCAGACCAGCTGGCCAAATAGGCTATATTACCTAGTGGAATGATGCCATCATTCGTACTACTCAGTTCTTGTGCATTTATGGGCATCAACTGGCTATTTTTCATTGGCGATCTTACGAGGCTAACACTACCGACTTGCATACGACCATGGAGGCTCTGGCGGAATTAAGACACACAAAGCAACTGGCTGAAAGTTATACTACTAGAGGAGCGCAAATCAAAGCTCAGTTGCATTCTTTTAAGATCGGTGATCGTGCCTCCAAAGAATTTTTTTGGCACTTCATGTTAGGCACTCATCCCCAAGTATCAAAAAATTAAGGATGGCACTCGGGTGCTCTCAAAGCTTCCCGACATTCTCCAAGATTTTGTGCGCCATTATGAACAAGCTTTCACTGCACAGGATTCCATGCCTATGCGACAACAAGCTCTTTAGGACTTCTTTTTTGTTGTGCCACATAGGCTTTCTTCAGCCCAGATCAATTTTTACGATCTCAAGGAAGCCGATTTTTCTATGGCCAATGACAAGGATCCCGGGATTGATGGCTTCCCTTGCGAATTTTAAAAAGCTCTTTGGGATTGTGTTGGGAGAGATTTACATCATGTCTATCTTGAAGCTTTTCATACCAATTCTCTAGGTAATTTAATAAATAAGGGCAATATAAAATTCATACCTAAGCTTGGGGATCCAGATGATATTTGCAACTGGAGGCCTATCACGCTCCTCAATGTTTCCTACAAGATCATTGCCAAAGCCTTGGCTTTGAAAACCTGCCATCTCTTGCCTCAAGTTGTGGGCCCTAAGTAGACTGGTTTCATCAAATCCAGGTTTATTCTGGATAATATCATTGTTGTTTGGGAAGGCGTGGAGTGGGCCCAGTGCTCCAACTAGAACGTTGTGTTCATTAAAGTTGATTTTTCTAAAGCCTATGATCGCATCGAATGGAATTTCACTATTGTGATGTTGCAAGCCTTGGGGTTTGGGCCCAACTTCATTAAGTCTATTCGAGTGTTGTTTGTTGATGCTTTGGCCTGCATTACCAGTAATGGCCGCCAGTCTTCTGCCTTTGGTATTTTCCACTCCATTCGTCAAGGGTGTCCTCTTGCCCCTTCTTTGTATGTTTTGGTTGTTGAAGGCTTTGGTTACCTATTAGCCCATTTTTTTCTCAACAGTGTGTCAAAGGGATTATTCTCCCAAATTTGCAGGAGTAGCTTGTCAATGGCCACTTTGCGGCTGACTCCTTTCTCACTCTCTTGAAGGAAGAGGAATATATCATTGCTGCTCTAGATTTTCTTAACACTATATACCTTGCCTCTAGCTCGACCATCCAATGGCACAAGATTTTATGCTACAAACAATCTATGTTACCCACCCCTGCGTGGTTTCAAACTTATAATTGGAAGTGGATCGGACAGGGAGAGATTTCTCTTTTTCTAGGCATTCCCTTTTCCCTCTAGGCTTCCCCTAGGGATCTTTGGCAAGTCATGCTCTCCAGAGTTGAGAAAAATCTTGCTTACCGGTTTACCAAGACTCTTTCTTTGGCCAATAACTTCTAGGTGTGTTCTAAAATTTTGGAAGCCACGCATGTTTATTATTCTTCCTGTTGGGATCCCTCCAAAGCTGCTTATAGCAGGCTTGAAAATTTGCTATGAGATTTCTTATGGGCTTCTTCTGAAACCCACAAGGGTTTCCATCATGTTGCTTCAGAGTTTTGTTGCCTCCATAGGGATTCTGGATGGCTTGGGCTACTCTCCACTCAATGACAAAGGTCTTCTCTTTGTATCAAATGGATTATCCGGGCCCTTACCGTAGAGGAAGCTTGGAAGATTCTCCTCAGGCACTACATCCAATCCAAATTTCCTACTCACAGACCCACCTGAAAAGGGATAGGCTTTCAAACCCTCCTGGTTATGAGAGACCCTATTCAAATTGTTGGAACTTTTATGTCCAATAGCATTTGGCAGGCCTGGGAGGCTATCAAGCCTTGGCTCCGATGGGCTGGAGCTGGATTTCATGATGGGCTTTTGCTTGATCAACGGAACCTCTAGTGGTCTCCCCTTCTTGATTAAAATGGCCAACCTTTGGCCAAGTCGCCTTGGCTCAAAGCCCTCAAGTTTCACAAAGAGGGCATTCAAACCCTACAACAACTTTTTCATCGACCCACAATGTGTATTATGCAATGGGATGCTTTTAAAGCCCAGCACAACCTTCAAAACTAGGACCGTGCCACCTCTAATAGGCTGGTGAATGCCATTCTGGCTGAGATGCTCCATAAAGTGGGAATTCGTGGCCATAAGCCTTGGTGGAAAGATTGGAAATGGTTCCTAGACACTCCTCTTAGGAGCTAAAATCCACGACTTGGCTATAGGTCACTTTCAGCTCATTTTCCTATGATCAAAATTTTAAACTAGAGGTGGCTACTTAATTCCCCTACTCATGCCTAGTGGAGATTATTTGATGTCATTTGGTCTGCAAGTGTTAATCCCAAGCTAGCCCACTTTGCTTGGTGTATTCTTTTCCAAGGCTTTCTTGTGGGATCTTGGCTTATTCACTTGGGGGTCTAGGAACCTCATTACCCTTTTTGTGGGAATCTGGAAAGCTTCAAGCATATTTTCTAGTTTTATCCCAGAGCTTAGAAACTCTACACTTGGATACATGATTTTTTTCGGCCTTTCCGGTCGGAACCCTTTTCTTGGCATATGGTTTTGCTTGGGGATCCACCAAGGATTCTTGTTAAATTCACTCAACTTTGGCATACTTTCAGGGTGGAAATCCTCTTCAACATCTGGAAAGACAAAAACTCTTGCATCTTTTCTCATTCTCAATTAGATGTTAATATTTCTCTCTATGCTAAAGCAATTATTTGTTCTAATGTTCTTTTACGGATTCAAGTGCAAGCTAATAAATTTGCACTAGAAATGGATCACCTTTAGGTCCTCCTAGACCACTGGGGAAATGCCCTATGTGTTGTGCCTCGAGTCCCTGATTTGCTCTCTTCCTTCCGTGGTCGGTCGCCCTCTCAGGACAGGTAGCGGAGTGGCTTTGCTCGCCCCCGATCTTAGCCCCCTGCTCGACAGGACTCTCACCCTCCTCGATGTGCCTGCTCTCCTCTATCACAGGTTACTCAGGGATGGCCTTCTGGTGGTGTGACTGGGAGTGGAGGTGGTAGTTCTGGGTGGTCCTCTGATTCTCCGCCAGCTTATGGCTCTACATGGCCTGCCAGTGATAAAATATTTTTGCGGTTGGCTCTTGCAATCTCACCCCGACGCGAGGAAGAAGACAAAGATAAAGATAAAGCTGATGATGGTTGGGGTGCTCCTCTTGATGTCACTCCAGACCCCATTGATGTATAGGGGAAACATATGGATGACAGAGACCCCCAAGGCTCTGTTGGCACTGCTTTGGCTGCTTAATGGCCTATTTGTTTAATTTTTTATTTCATGCTTTTAGACTTCTAGGCTTGGCCCATGTGATCTGATATTTTGGTTTTTCTGGGCTTTTCCCATGTGACTATCAGGGTGTGCCTTCTTACCACCCACCCCTTTTTTTGTGAATATGTATTCTTATCTCTAAATTAATATAGATATCTGCCTATTCATCAAAAAAAAAGGAATTTTTAATTCCTTTAGTCAACCCTTTGATCCCAGCCATCGATCCTCTCCCAAGAATGAATCTTGGCCATTAATTCATCTCCCCTCTTGCTAATGACTAACACTTAGCTATTTTTGCATACATACACTCATTCTCATTCACAATCTACCACATCCAAGATCTCATCATCTCAATCTCTCAAGTCTTCAATCACCATAGCCATCCTTGCATCCAAATCAAGCCACAACAAGTCGTTATGCTGCAGAAATCAATCTAGGAGCAAACATATCAAACAATCAACAAATACCAATCAACCGATCAACTTGGACAAGGTAATATCAAGCTTTTTACTTTCATTTTTTTCAAGTTCAACTTAGGCCAATCTTGAGGTGTAGTTGTGTTTCCTTTTGTCTTGCATTTCATTTTCATTTCGCACTTTAGGCTAGGAGATTTTCACTGCACACACTTCTAGCACACCCAGTGGGACCCACGTCGTGGGTCTTTTCTTTCACGTTCTCTTTTGTTTGAGTTTTGAAGGTTCAAGTTCAAATACAGGGGTGAATCTGCTCCCGACGGGCAAATTTTCCCTAGAAAATAGGTGAATCTTCTTGGAGAGGTGAAGTTGCCCGATATAGAGGCGGATTTGACTTCAACACACATCAGGGAAATTCACCCATCCAGCCAAACATGTGAATTTGCACCTTGAATGGTCGAACTTGCCTCCAAATAGGTGAACCTACCTCCAAACAGGTGAACCTGCCTCCAAACAAACAATCTTTCCTCCAAACATGCGATCCTGACTCCAAACAAGTGAACCTACTTCCAAACAGGTGAACCTACTTCCAAACAAGCGAACCTGCCCTCCAATAAAATTCACCCATCTAGCCGAATAGGCAAACTTGGACAGTTGGATAGGTGACCTTGCCTCTCATAGGGGTAGACTTGCTCACTCAGATGGGCGAACTTGCCTCACATAGATCTAAGGTGAATCCAAAACCCTAATCTTTCATTTTCTATACCGTTTCACTTCCATTTTTAGATACTAATCCATTAACTCAATTTTTTGTGATTGTCCTTGCTTCCACCTAAAAATTTGTGCAATTGTTTCTCATCCATCCAATATTTTTGGTTACAAATTACTAACGCATCTTCTGTAGAACGATCATTCCAAGAATTTTAGTTAGTATGTCTATCATTTTTTGCACCAATCTAGGCACATGTTACTTTAATTAAAGGGTCAATTTACACTTGTTTTTCATGTTTGTGAGTAGGTTGTTGATGTATACACTCCCCTTGTGACTTTAGGTGATCCTGGGTGATGAGAAATCATAGTTCACTCTGGTCCAGTTGAGTCTACCTAGGAGGTGCTAGTGTGTCTAAGCTCTGCCCTTGCGCTACGTGTGAGCCTAGGGACCAACCGAAGCGTCTAGTATCTTCTTGCTTTAGTGAGACCTACCTTGGATTTCATCACCCGGGGGATGATTCCAACCACCTGTTATCGACAAGGTATATAAAGGGGGAGAGAGAAAGTTGTACCTCAATCCAGTTGCATCGTGTTTTGTAGAGCATCGAAGCTAGCGTGATACCTAGATAAGACGTGAATAGTTGGTTTGAGTTTCCAGTACCTTAGTGGGGCTCCCAAATCATGCTTGTGATGGGCTAGTGTTCACAGTTGTTCCTCATGTACCTTTCCTATATCGAGGATGCCCTAGATAGCCTTGTTGAGCCTAGATAGAGACTCGTGTTCTAGTCGTGGCTTCGTGTAGTGTAGGGGATGCATATAGTACCCCGAAGTTACTCACCACATAATCCCTTGGGTTGAGATAAAGATCCTCATGGTGGACTATGATATTCCTCGAGTGACAACATGAAGGTGAGCCTGTGGAATTTGTTGATGACCTTGTGCCATTGGAACGCTAGCTATCCACCTTCGCAAGAAAGGGTGATCCAGATAACCACCCTGGTATCATAGAGTATTAACCTTGGGTTTTCTACTCAAGGTGGTGGGCCTACATAGAATTTGCAAACCCTTATCACTAATTCTAGGATCATGTTGCTAGGAGTGTCTTCTTTGTGCGATACCAGTGCTTTTCTTTTCAGTTAAGTTAGTCCAGCCTTTTATCTATTATTTTTCGTGCTTGTTGTCCTTCACCACAACCCCCCTTGCCTTCAAAGGCTATTAGGCTTCTCTGTCCAGTCAAGGTCATCCGTTTAGGTGATTTTTCCTTTGTCAGAGGTGAATTTTCCTGTGGGTTCCTTTCTTACGCGACCCCATTTACACCTATTATCTTGAACAGGTGGGTCCATCCATCCCTTAGGTGAGTATATCATTCATCAATTCATCTCATCCCTAGAGAACAAGCAAACTTGCTATCCTATTGGGCGAATTCGCTATCTTGTTGGGAAAATTTGCTTCTCATAGGGGTGATTTTGCTTCCCCATTATAGTCTTGTCCGACATCCCCCTTAGAAAATTTTCCTATTCCTTGTACATGGGTGATTTTCCACCGTCTTGAGCGTATTTTCTTAGTACAAGGGTGAATTTTCCTCCCATTCAATTTTTTTCTCCCTTTGGGACCCCATTTGGGTCTGTTTGGTTGTTTTATGTCCCGTTCTTCATCTAAGTCCCCATTCAGATCCATTTAGGTGAATATTTTTATCTTTTGGTGGTCCTGTCCTTCGTTTGAGTCTCTCTCTAGATCCATTTAGGCAAAAAAATTCATCCATTTTGTTACTCATTCTCCATTCGGGTCCTCATTTGGGTCCGTTTCGGTGTCTTTTCTCCATCTTGCTTAGAAAATATGCCCATACCCTTGTCATAGGAAAATTTTCAACCTTTTTGGGTGAATTTTGTTGTTACAGGGGTGACCTTGCCTTGTGTTCAAGTCTTCTCTTCATCTAGGACCCCATTCGAGTTTGATTTGGTGTCCGTTCGACCTCTATCTTGTTCTTCATCTAAGTCCCTATTCGCATCCATTTAGGCATATCCATTTTTCCTTTCATGGTCTTATCCTCCATTCTAGTCTTTGTCTAGATCCGTTGAGGTGAATCTATTCTCTCCATTTGTCATCCCGTTCTCCATTCGAGGCCTCGTTCAAGTTCGTTTTGGTATCCGTTTATCTGTTTGCTTGCTTCTTGGGCTAGTTTTCTTACTTCTTGGGTGATATTTCCTCCTTCTTGGGAAATTTTTCAGTCTCTTGGGCGAATTTTCTTCACTAAATAGGCAAATTTTCCATATAGGGTGGATTTGCTTGTTTCCTATCCGTTTTTGTGTCTATTTGATCATTTCTTGTCCCGTTCTCCATTTGAGTCCCTATTCAGATACATTTAGGTGTATCCATTTGTATTTTGGTGATCTTATCCTCCATTTGAGTCTCCATTTGGATCTTTTTAGGCGAATCTGTTCTTTCTATTTGCTATCTTGTTCTTCATTTATGGCCCCGTTTAGGTTGGTTTAGGTGTTCGTTTATCCATTTTCCATCTCGTTCTTCATTTGAGTACCCATTTGAATCCATTTAGGCCACTTTTTCATCCCATTAGACAATCCTCAAATTCATACCTATTTTTTCTTCAATCACACTTGCTCGTTCTTCAATCACATTTGCCCATTCTTCAGTGTTTTTAGCTTCTTGGGCGAATTTTCTTTGCCAGATAGGTGAATTTTCCATTTTGGGTGAATTTTCCCTATTTTTGGTGTCACCTAGTACAGGGGCAACCTTTTAGACTACATAGGTGACCTTGCAATTAGACTACATAGGTGACCTTGCAAACTACATAGGTGACCTTGCAACCTTTAGAGGTGACCTTGTTTCCCATACAAATTCTAGAACATGAATCCTTTTCGCCACTGAAAGCCTATCGTTTTCCGCAATCGAAAGATTTTTATAATCATTTTCATCTATCTTCATTATCTCAAGCTCATCATTTCCTCAACCAAATCATCTAGGATCATCTTATAGTATCCTTAGATCCCATACCCATCATCATTTTATCAATCTAAATCCCCTAGACTTCGTTTCTGAGGTTTTTATCGAAGTTAGCTTAGGTGTTTGATCCCAATTGTCATCATTTACATTTTCTCGGGGTTGTCATACATCCTAATTCAATTAATAATCATTATGAACCAATCAATCTAATTCCATCTTGAGGTATATTTGGAGTTGTAACCATCTCATTCACAACCAATCTAATTGTCAACACCTTACATCATCTAAGTCAAATCTCTGAACTGGGTTTAGAATCTGCTTTATCTTCCTATCCGATTAATCATCCACTATCACATCCCATCACATCCTCTAGTAATCCTAATCTGAGACTTTATCTAATCTGAATCTGAGCATTAATTGATTCTGAATTTGAGCTTTAATCCAATCACGATTTGAGCTTAACCTGAATCCCGATTTGAGCTTTTGATCCATCTATATCTGAGATCTTCTAATATTGAAATAAATCTTAAGATCTCTTCTTCCATATTCTTCCAATCCATCCTATTTCTCTTTTCATCATCTATTATATCCTTCTAATCATCTACCCCCATAGTTTTCAATCCATATCCATTCCATCTAACATTATGAATCCTTATCCTTCATCAGTGCAACCAAAAATAGTAGTCAAGGGGAATCCTAACTACGTTGATGATGATAAAAAAATCCTTGTTGATCAAGATGAGTATAATATAGATCCCCTTGATGTTTTCATTTCTAGCAAGCTTCTTTTGATCACCTCCCAAAATCCAACCACTCCTGCGATCTATCCCCCCATTTCTTCATCCACATCTAATATTAGTCCTTATGCTACCCTTGACAAGGGATATTGGTACCCTCACCATCCACATATTTATCATGTCCTCCCTCTACATCTCTCTCCTATCTTAATCGACCATCCCCATAATCATATCCTTATCATCATCAACCATCCCAATATTCCTACTATAATCCACCATCCCAATCTTTGCATCCTAATCCTCCATCCATGTCTTCCTACGCAAATCCACCACCCCCTTCCTCTTATCCTAATCCATCATCTCAATCTTCCCATCCTAATTCAACCTCCACACCCTCCTATCTTAATCAACCATTCCAATATTCCTACTATAATCCACCATCCCAATCTTCCCAACCTAATATAGCATCCACATCCTCTCGTATCAATCCCCCCTCCATTCCATTATATTTTAATCATCCTCCCAATTCACCCTACCTCAATCCTCCATCTAATATTTATCCACACTCCAAGCTTAATCCTCCACCTACTCCTAGTACTCCATCCAATTCCATCCACTCATCTAATCCTAATCCACCAATCCCTAATCCTAGTCCTCCCACCGTCCATAATCCTTCATCCATTCCCATAACCCCACCTAATTCTACATCCATTCTTGAGGTCATCCAAGGACTCATGACAAAGGAGATATCCCCAGCTCCACATCTTGATGTTCTGGTTCCATTCCATCCCACTCTGTCATGTTCGGTCACTAGTGATGGGACCCTCCTCCATCCTACACCTATCACTCCCATTACCATTTCTAACACCGTCCAAATGATTGAAACCATCAAACCCACTGAATTCATTGAATTTCCATCTTCTACTCCTAGAACCAATGAAAGCAGTGAGGACACCAAAATCCAATCCATTCCTCCTATTCCTAGTATCACTGAACTACAATCCCATGACCTTCATCAATCCTCCATCCTTTGTCTCCCCCACTTGAGGAGTCCCTCCAACACTCCTCCCTCACCATGCCTCCCACACAAGATGATTCATGCCAAGAGATTGATCCAAAGCATACAATCATATCCCCTCAACCAAATCATGACTCTGCCATCTTATCTATCCCATCTCATTATCACACTAGCTCATCTACTCCATCCCATGATCCCCTTTCCACTCAAGATCCAATCACTCCATCTCATGAGCCCTTATCACCTGTTGTCACAAATCTAGATCCTATTTTTGGCCTCCTACAATGATCTTAACAACTAAGCCTTTGCAGCCATGATTCAGAGATTGGACATTTGACCTAAATAGTCATCTTTACCATCATGAAGTTACATTAAAATTGTCAACCCAAGGACGTGAACTTGAAATGGGTCAGTATAGTATGTGCACTAGGAACTTCAAAGTAGTCACCTTAATTCTACAACTAGGAAAGACTTAATACTGAAAGTAAATTGCATGAAAGGAAATAAATAAAATGTTGAGCATCACTCCATCAAAACTAAACTAAACATGCATAATAGGAATGTTAATCTAAGCAACAAATAGGAAACTACTCTTCTCACCTTGGTTGTAGGAACAGTCACAGAATGGACTTCTAGTGGTTGCAGGAATAGTCAATGTCGGATTCTTACTAAGTACTAAAAAAAAGCTAAAGCCAATCTATCTAAGCTAATGGATTACTCACCAAGTGGGCCCCCTTGGATGAGTATCCTCTAAGACCAATGCAAACTTAGATTAAACTCAGATACTCAACTCAGAATCTCATTTCATTCATTGGAAAAATGCAATTACAAAAGAGTGTGTTTGGTAGTCTCCTCTTATACAATAACTTGGTGATTAACTCCCTAAGATGGAGGATCTGAACCTTATTTATCAGTTAACAAGGCAGTCAACTCCCACTAACTAAGAGGATTTCATTTAGGGAAAGCAAGAAAGAGAGTGGAAGATCGGTTATGCATGCAGGGGAATCCGTTCAAACGTGCAAGCCTAAACATGGTCTCGACCACTGCAGTAATTCCCACATTGCTCAATGTCATTAAAGATTAGCACAAGGTGGTTACATGCGGCTGACAAGGGAATCTTTCGCCACCATCCTCTAGTTGATCATTGTTCCCATCCTCTGCATGAGCAGCTGGCAATTGTATTTCTTAACTTGGCATCTCCAATCAAGTCTGCATGGCAATGTCAGTACGCATAATAACTGCATAGCTAAAATTATCTGAAAGAGCATCCATCAATCACATGCAATATAATATAGATAGTTCACATATCAATTCAAATATCATTAAAACTAGCAGAAAGGGAATTAAACCCCAATGTCTAAAGGTTTGAAACAAACTATGTAAAAGTTTCAACATCTAATATTAAAATTTATGATAACATCATAAAATAGACCATGGACTCTACCCATAATTAACCTAAAAACTAGACTCGTCACTCCCCCCAACCTAATGTTTTTTTGATCCTCCAACAGGGGAAGATTTATGCTTCTTCTTAGTCATGGCTCTGAAATCTACAGTTGATAATTGCCCAATGTTTGTGTCTATTGTGGGTGAATAAGGGTTCCAATAGAATCCTCCCAGCCGGCTGAGTATCTTCCATCTTTGGTTTTCATCTGCAATGTCATATCAGAAGAATCTAAAATTTGGTATAGGCCACATGAGGATGGATGGATGAAAATTCTGGGGAAGCCATTCTCACCCCTGTGATCTCCCAATCTGAATATACCTTTCAATTATCTTTAGTGCAGCAACATAGTTGTGGATGAAATGTGGCTCAGCTTGTTTAGCTCATTAGTTAATGTGTTCCATCTCTAAGATAATTATTCCTCATGGTATCCTCTTTCTTTGTTGTTTTGACCTCATATTCACTGCATCCTGCCTTTATCCAATGCATAATCTTGTTTCCATAGCTTAGTCTGAAGAGTATTTTATTCCATTCTATGTATATTCTTTTGGGGTTCTTGTATTCGGCTCTAATAGCCAAAGGAGTATTGGATTCCTTCCCCTTATAAGCATTATGTTGTTCACCCCAACTAATTTCATTTTGTACCCATGACATTAATTCTCTCAATCGGATGTCCCCCACATAAAGTAGCGGGTTCCAATCTTGGTCTTTACTGACAACAAAATTGTGTAAATAGAATTTACATAGCAAATTTTTCATTTCTGGGGAGGCAATTTTGTAAGCCTTGAAAAATTCCATAGGAGTTTCAATTGAAGGATTCAAACCTGAAATATATCTTGACAGTTTGAAGGAGAGATACTTTTCTTTTAGGTGCAGGGCATAAACTCTTGGTGGTGTTCTACATGCTATAGTTTGTGGCACCAGGGTTACAATATTATTCATCCTCTCTTTCAGAGAGGCAATCTCCCGATTCTTGTCCTCAATTATCTCATCCTTCTCTTCAATTTCCTTTCTCAGTCTCTTCTTCTCCTTCTTCCATTTTTCCTCTTGTCTATGTCTCTTTTTCCACAAATTTAAAAATGTTCCATGAACTATAAAACTAGGGGGATTGTGGATTCCAACTAGTATCTTTGTTGATGCTCCATATAGTACCAATTGCATTGATTTAGGTGGTCCAAAAGGTTCTGACAGCAAGCTTACACTTTCCTCTTCCACTACCAACTGCATGGCTCCTTCTTCCTATACCTACAGTTGCTGCACGAACTCTTGTTCTTGCTACAGGAGCTCTTGATTTTTCTGCAGAGATTCTTGATTTTCTTCATGTTCTCGGTCTCTACTTCTTCTGCAATGGCAGCAAGGTCTGCCAAGGTCATTTTTTCTACTTCTTCAAACACATCCTTTTCTTTAACAATTTCCTACCCCATTGGGTCCTCTGCACTCTCATGTAATGTCCTTTTATGCCTAGGGAATTTTCTTGAAGGCATATCAACAACAAGTGTTGATTTATAAGAAGGGCTCCCATATTTTTCTTCAACTATAGAATGAATAGTGCCAACCTTCCTCTTTCTAGTATGTGGTGCCTTCCTATATTTAGGTTGGGTTTTGACTTTTCCTTTTTCTTCCTTTTTCTATAGGATGATTCATATCAGCACTAGAGGTTGAAACACTATGGGTGGCTTTGGTCATGCTTAATTTTCTACCAGACCTATGTGCTCGAGATGAAACCTTAGGTTGCAACTGCTTAGGTTTGAATTGATCAATTTGTACAAATTCCTCCCAGGACATTCTAGGTGTAGCATCATGCAAAGATTTTACAACCAATAATTTAATTAGACAATGATGTGTAATAGAGTTATCCCTACCTTTCTCAGTTTCCATTTCCATGATGGAGAGAAGGTTGTACAGGATATTGGGTACGTTCATCCTCTTTCCCTGCCTCATATGACTCAGCAATTTGAAATGCACCGAATGCAAGTTTGAAAGTTGACCATCACAAGTGATATATTAGATGATGTAGACAATTGCCTTCTTTCATGGTTTAGGCAGAGATATTCTCTTAGCACCCTGTTTGTCAATAATGATTAAGGAATCACCATGCATTGTGAATATCTCCAGGGCTAACCTAGCATCTCCCGGAATAGGGTAAGGTTCGCCATCAGCTGAAAACCCTGTTACCTTAGCAACTTGATCCTCTATTCTGATAACCTTGATCCCTTTCACAATGGCTTTTCCATTTGAGAATTTCTGGGAAAATTCCAATGCAATCCCTTTGTTGAAACCGTCTAGTTTCAAAAAAATCCATCCATCCACAATTTTGAAATGTTGCCAAACATTGTGCATCCTGCAACAAAGTGTCATGAATTGAGGGCTCATTTCAAATGAGTCTTCCTCCCATTGTCTATAACCAACCTATTAATCTGCAATATTTTCTTCTATGATTCTCATTTTTCAGAAAATTCCTTCCTGCACACCTCCTAGCTGAATTGTTTGTAAAATTCCTTTACTCTATTTTTAGCAATTACCATTTAAATTTGAGGATTATGACAGGGAAAGAAATGGTAATAAAGGAATGAAAGGAAATGGTGACGGTAGTCTAGTGTCGCATCAAATCATATATGAAATTTCAAATCAGCTCGGCCAGGTCATGGACTGACATATGGTAATAAATTCACATCTTTTGTACCCCTCCCCCCAACCTAAATTTGGACATGTGTCACACATGTGAAATGGCAACAACAATTTGACAGGGGGAGTATGTGAACGTCTACACTAATGTACAATAATTAAATGAAACACTCTAAAATATAATTAAAAATTAAATTAATGCGCACATACATGAGGGTGTACAACATGATGGTGTAGAGGATTCATTGCAACGATCTTGAAGAAAGTGTTGTTTTCCTTTTTAAGTAGTAATTAAGCAATTAATGATGAGGTGAAATGGAGCGAGGTGCAATAAAGTGATGGAAGAGAGAGAAAGGTGGTACAGATGGATGGATGGGTGGATGGGTGGAGAAATGGACTTCTACAAAATTATAAGTCTTTATTATGACAAGTATGTACCTTGGTCAGTCGAAAGGAAGGACACTAGGTCCACTGCCTTCAGCTACAAGAACTATCCTTGGGTGATGCATGTTGGATAAACTATTGTAGGAACTCTTCTTTGGAAGTTGGCTTATGATATAATCTGAGATGGTACCCATTGACTATTAATTTGAATTTGACAGGGTCAATGGTGATGAGTTGCATAGCTCCATTAGGAAACACCTCAGCAAATTCATTTGGACCTAGCCACCTTGTCTGCAATTTTCCCAAATTATATTGATACTGTGAGTCATAAAGCAACACCCAGTCACCTGGCTAAAATTTATTTTCTTTGATAAATTTATCATGCCATTTAACTCTTTGATTCCGCACTACTTCAGTATGGTGCAAGGCTAATTTCCTCATCTCATCTAATGTATTCAGTTGCATGATCCTTTCTTTCTATGCCTCATAAATCTCCATTCCTAATCCAACCATAGTCCTGAGATTCTTGTGGTTGAATTCAATGGGCATCATGCTTGTCTTCCCATACAATAGCTCAAATGGGGTGAAGCCTTTGGTTGTCTTCCAAGTGGTTCTGTAAGCAAAAACTTCTTCTGATAATCTATTAATTGCCCAATTTTTTTGTGAATATGCACTATTTTGGTTAGGATGGCCTGAATCTCCCTTTTCGTCACCTCAACTTGTCCATTTGCTTGAGGGTGATATGGAGTGGATTTTATGTGCCTTATATTGTATTCATTAACTAATGATGTAACAAGTGTTGAGGTAAACTGAGCTCCTTGATCAATTACTATTTATTTGGGCACTCCATACCGTGTAAATATTTCTTCATAAAGAAATTCTACAACTTTTTTGTCTCTGGCATGTTTCAAGGCTTTTCCTTCTACCCATTTAGTTACATAATCAGTGCATACCAAAATATAAGACTTACCGTTAGATGGTGGATCAATAGGTCCCACAAAATCCAATCCCCATTTGTCAAAGAGAATGACCACTACTTGAGGACAGAGTGGCATCTCATCTGATTTTTTTGGTATGCCCATCCTTTGGCATTTTTCTCATTTCCTTGTATATCTTCTTGCATCTTTGTGGAGTGTAGGCCAATAGTATCTTATGTTCAAGATTTTCATTGTTGTCCTCTTGGCTGCAAACTGTCCTCAACATGGTTCATCATGGCATGTATGTATAATATCATAGGTCTCATCTTCCCTCACATACCTTCTCATTACATGATCTGGTCCAGTATAAAATAGGCATCCAGCTATCCATGAAAAAGGGAAATATTTTTCAATCAACACTCTTCTCTCTCTTGGACAGAACTGAGGGGGAACTCTCCTTGTTACAAGATAATTGGCTATGTCAGCATACCAGGGTATTCGAAAACTAATGGATAATAGATGCTCATCAAGGAAAGATTCATCTATGGCTCGACTGTCTTCTGATGTGGTCAGCCTTGAAATAAAATCCGCAACAATGTTGGCCCTTCCATGGTTTGTCCGTAATAGCTATGTCAAACTCCTGCATCAACAAAAACTATTTGGCCAACCTTCCTGAGATTAGGGGTTTTTTCATAAGGTATCTAATGGTTGCATGATCAATATGTACAAAGATCTGGTAACTTGTTATATAGTGCTTGAATTTATTCAAGGCATAGATCATTGCCAACATCTCTTTCTTTGTTACTGTGTAATTCAATTCAGCCCCTTGCAAGTTTTTGCTGATAAAATAAATGGTGTTTTCAATACCTCCTTCTTTTTGTCCTAGGACTACTCCTATGGCATAATCTGAGGCATCAGTATGGATGTGAAATGGGATTTCCAAATTAGGTCCCTTAAGTACAGGAGAATGAGTCAAAGTTGTCTTTAAATTAGAATATACTTTATCACAGCCTTTTGTCCATTGAAATTCAACATCTTTAGTCAGGAGACTATATAGTGGTGATGCTATCTTGTAGTAATATTTGATAAAATTTCTATAATTTCTTGCATGACCTATAAAACTCCTAACATCCTTTTGTTTTGCAAGTGTGGTCAGATTAGCAGTTACCTCAATTTTTGTAGGGTCAACTTGAATACCATGGTGTGAAATGTAGTGGCCAAGTACTACTCCCTTTTGCATCATCATGAAGAATTTTTCACTATTTAGAGATAGATTCTGGTCTTCACATCTCTGTAGAACTTCCTTCAAATTCTCCAATGCTTCATCAAAATTTGCACCTTAGGTAGTAAAATTGTCCATATAGATCTCCATACAGTCAAGGGAGATGTCTGAAAATATATTGATGACTGCTCTCTAAAAAGTTGTCGGTGCATTGCATAACCCAAAGGGGAGTACTAAATAGGCATATGTCCCCCATGGAAATTTGAATGTAGTCTTCTCTTGGTCTTTTGGTGCGATTTGAATTTGATTGTAACCATTGAATCCATAAAGAAAAGAGAAGTATTGTTTTCTTGTAAAAGAGTTTAGGAATTTATCTACAAAAGGGAAGGGGAAATGGTCCTTCTTAGTAGCAGCATTGAGCTCCCTATAGTCAACACAAACTCACCATTTTCCTCCCTTCTTGGGCACAGTCACCAATGGAGACACCCATTGGTTGTCTGAAATCGGGTAGATAAATCTTGTGTCCAATAGATTTTGCAACTCGATTTTTGACAATCTCTCTTAATGCAGGGTTGATTCTTCTTTGTGGTTGCCTTACAGGTGTACAATCATATTTGATATGTATCCTATGAGTGCAGAGCTTTGGATCGATTCCCTTCATATCATGGTAATCCCAGGAAAATTCTTTTTGATGGACATTCAGCAAATTTTCCAATGTCAATTGTTGTCCTTGACTCAGCTTACTATTATATTCAAACACTTTCCTTCGTCTACCTATACTTGTGTAACAAACTCGATCATAGTTTCTTCATTAATACATGGTACCTTAAGTTCATGTGACAACATTGGGTGGAACATACCCGTTACTAGAGGAATTTTGGTTGCTGGAAGAGTGGTTGTAGGAAGTTCATCTGCAAAGATAGTGGTTGCAGGAAGAGTGGTTGCATGAAGTTTGTCTACAGGAACAGTGGTTATAGGAGGATCAAGTAGAATCAATAGAAGTGTTTGTACAAGGTCCACAAAACCAAACGCATGAGTGGGTGATGCTTCCTCTACCTCACAATGGTTCTAAATGATACTAGATAACACTTCATCTTCATCTTGAAGCTGTAGCAAATTACTTCTTCCTAGCATCATAGGTTGTGCCACAGAGTTAACTTCTTCAGCATCTTCACCAATATGTGGCCATACAGAGTTATCTTCATCATGGGATGGTTGAGCAAGGGGATAAAGAACAAGATTTTTAGTGTCCCTACCATCAAAAAAGGTCATATCACCTAACAGACATCCAATATAAGAATCTGTAGTTGCTAGCCATGGCCAACCAAGGATAATGGGATACTTGCCAAGTGTAGCTTTGGGAGAAAGAACCATGAAGTCATTTGGATACTCCCAAGAGTCTAAAATCACCACAAGGTCTTCTACCATGCCATTAAGCTTAACTATGGAATTGTCAACAAGCTACGGGATGGTAGGAGTGGATCTCATTTTTGTAATATTCAGTTGTTGCAGGATGTCCTTAGTCATCACATTGATTGTTGCACCAAATTCAATCAAGGAATTATTTATGTTTATCCCATTTATAATGACTTCAACTATAGGAATACTTGGATCATTTTACTTGGGGATAGTTAATTTTCCAAGCATGATGTCAGCAAGCTACCCCACTACATGAACTGTAGTTGGGTCCTTCTTTTTCTTGTCTGGTTTATTGAGGCATGCTTCCTTAATTTCTTTACCATAGATAGGGACATATTTTATGGCCTAGAATAGGGATATCTGGACACATATGTGTTTTAGCTGATCTAGGATATCAAAAGTGGTTTCCTCCTTATCTTCTTTTTGCTTGGCCACTTCCAATATTTGGGGGAATGGTGGATCTTGTGTTGTTTGCTTGGCTGGAGCTGGTTCAAGATTTTGACGTGCACAAGGATAAATGGGATTAGTCAGAGATTCCTCTTGCTCTTCCACATGAAGCTCAGTGATAATGGGGATGTAAGGAGATGACAAGGTTGTTCCTGAACATAGAAGTATGTCACTTAAACACACAACATATGCAAGAAATTGATTTGGACCAACAGAATACATAGACTACTGTTGTGGTTTATTATTCGGGTTGGGTGTGGGTTGGGCTGGTATCTAGGTAGGTCTGGGTGTATTTTCACTTGGATTAGTAGAAGGATGCATTAAAGAAGGTTGTTGGGGTTGAGAAGATGGCTACATGTAGTTGGTTATCTAATTTGGCCATTGTTGACTGCCTCTCCATTGAGATGTTTGTTTCCAATTTCCTGGAGGTGGTTGCCAAGGTACTTGAAACTGCTACCAATTCCCATGAGGTTGCTGCCACTAAGGTGAGGAATTCTGATAATTGGACCAAGCATTGGGAGGTTTATTCCAAGACTAGGGTGGATATCCTCCATATTTGGATGGACAGGGTGTCTTCCATTGGTTACTAGATGAATAAGAATTAAAATATGGTCCAACAAAAGATAATGGATTTGGTGGAATACCTTGTCTTGAAGCCCATGGCCTTTTCTATTCAACAAAGTAGACTTGGTCTTCCTCACTCTGGATTGGTTTGAACTCTGGTGGAATTTTTTTACTGTCAATGTTAGCAATCACCTTGCATCTGCAGTTCCTATTATTTTATCTACAATGAGGGCAATATTTTGTCAAAATTTCCTTTGCCTCGTCATGTTTCTTCTTAGATTGAAGTGTATCCAGCTAAGTAGTTAGATTGTTCATTATATCCTACTTGAAATCTTCCAATAAATTAGTAATCTCCATCCTTGAGACTCCACTGCTGGATGAACTACCCATAGATAATTGGTACGCTCTTCCTCTCTTTGAAGCTTCCCTAGAATATTTTTGGCATATCTTCTTGATATCCTCCCAAGGGACTTGAGTGATATCTCCTCTTGCCATCAGGTCCAAGGCATCAGTGCATCTTTCACTAATTCCTCTCAGCAAAAGGAACTTTTGTGAGTCTTCATTGAGTGTATCATGTGGATATTTCTGCAGACAAAACAAAAACCTTGAAATGAAATCCTCTAAGCTCTCATCTTCTTTTTGCTACAGTCTAAAAATGTCACCTCCTCTCATATCACTACCCCTGCAATACTCCTTAAATTTTTCAAGGAACTTTGTCTTCATATCTTCCCTATTTTGCACAGTGTTTCTGCCAAGGCCCATAAACCATCTAAATGTAGCTTCTTTCAAAGTGGTAGGAAATATCTTAAGTTTGTGGGCATCAATGGTATATTCATAGATTCTACAAAGTATATCAAACTCAAACAAGAATGTGTCAGGATCTTCTTTGATAAGTCCATAGAACTTAGGAAGGACTGAAGCATGGATATTCTTGAGGATGTCTACTTCATTCTATTCAGCAATGAGAAAAGGAAAAGCTAGTTGGTTCTACTTTTTAGGCATGTCTCCAATTGTATCATTCATGCCTACTTGATGGGTTTCCAGAAAAGGTTCTTCAACTGGATTTTGATCTTCAAGGGAAACTTCAAAACTAATCAAGTAAGCGAATATATCAGCAAAGGGTTGTGGCTCTTCTTCTTCTTTGTTTTTGGGAATATTTGGAAGCTCTACTAGCTGAAATGGCTCTGGATCTTTAGGATGAAATCTCCCATAAACATCCCTTCTTCTATGCATGTGGTATCAATTCAGTATCATCCAACTCACACAAAGAATGAGTGAGAAAGAATAGTCGGTCATAACTTCTAACACAAAGAGAAAACTTCAGAAAAACTATCAATGACTCCCTAGTTTGACACCATCCTTGGCAATGGTACCAAAAATTTTGGCCTCCTACAATGATCTTAACAACTAAACCTTTACAGACCTGATTCAGAGATTGGACATCTGACCTGAATAGTCATCTTAACCATCATGAAGGTACATTTAAATTTTCAACCTAGGGATGTGAACTTGAATGGGTCAGCACAATATGTGCATTAGCAACTTCAAAGTAGTCACCTTCATTCTACAACTAGGAAAGACTTAATACTGAAAGTAAATTGCATGAAAGGAAATAAAGAAAATTTTGAACATCACACAATCAAATCTAAACTAAACATGCATAACAAGAATGAAACTTTGAGCAACAAACATGAAACTACTTTGTCTACCTTGGCTGCAGGAATGGTCATAGAATGGACTTCTAGTGGTTGTAGGAATAGTCAATGCCAGATTATTCATAAGTACTAAAAAGAAGATAAAGCCAATCTATCTAAGCTAACAGATTACTCACCAATTGGACCCCCTTGGATGAGTATCCTCTAAGACTAAAGCAAACTTAGATTAAACTCAGATACTCAACTCAGAATCTCATTTCATTCATTGGAAAAATGCAATTATAAAAGAGTGTGACTGATATTCTTTGCTTATACAATAAACTAGTGATCAACTTTCTAAGAAGGAGGATCTGAACCTTATTTATCATCTAACAATAAAATCAACTCCCACTAACTGAGAGAATTCCATTTAGGGAAAGCAGGAAAGAGAGTGGAAGAGCGGCTATGCATGCAAGGGAATCTGTTCAAACGTGTAGGCCCAAAAATGGACTCGATCAGTGTAGTAATGCCCGCATTGCTCAATGTCATTAAATATTGACAAAGGGTGGTTACATGCAGCTGACAAGGGAATCTTCCACCGACGTCCTCCAGTTGACCATCGTGTGCATCCTCTGCATGAGCAGCTAGCGGCTAAATTTCTTAACTTGGAATTTCCAATCAAGTCTACATGGTAATGTCAGTATGCATTATAACTACATAGCTATAATTATCTGAAAGAGAATCCATCAATCACATGCAAGATAATATAGATATTTCACATATCAAGTCAAATATCATTAAAACTGACAGAAAGGGAAATTAAACCCAAATGTCTGAAGGTTTGAAAGAAACTATGTAAAAGTGTCAGCATCTGATATTAAAGTTCATGATAACTTCAGCAAATAGACCATGGATTCTATCCATAATTAACTCAAAAACTAGACTCATCGCCTATCATATCACCTAACACCTCTCTTGATCCCTTACCACTCATCCCTCTTGATCAAGATCCTTTCATCCCATCATCTCCATCTCATGATCCTTCATCACCGCCTAGTCCTACCATGTCAACACCACTTTTATATCAGCTTGGTAACATTACACTTATCCATGGTGGTTTTATTGCGGAAGAAAAACAAAGCATATGCACCACCCATCCTCCTCCACCTACTAATGGACTCGCATCATGATTCCAAAAGAATAAGCATCCTACCATAGATCGAATGCTCCAAATCATGAACTATCAAGGAAAAGGTTTAGGCCTTCATGAGCAAGGTATTTTAGAGCCCATCTAGGTCAAAGAACATCTAGGTGCACAAGGTCTTGGATATATCTCCCAAGACTCACAGTCCAAAAATGTTGGTACAACCTCCATACATCCTAAGCGAGCCTCTTCCAAAGGAATGAGAGGCACTTCCCATCACTCCACCAAACCATTCATCACCATCCCCCCTCCTCCATCATGTTACCTCAAGACAACCATCCATCTTCCCTTTTCATCCTCAAAATCCATTTTGGGCCCTTATGTCCCTCCACTCACCCTCACTCATCCTCCATATACTACATCTATTTTGGGTCCTTATGTCCCTCCATTCACCCTCACACATCCCCCATATACAGAGTCCATTTTGGGCCCTTATATCCCAACATCACCTCCTCCATCCCATCCTATACATCCTTTCATCCATCCATCGCCTATCCCTAACAAACCTCATAAAAATCCTAAATTCATAATACCTAATCAGGATTAGCAAAGACACCCCTCCATTCATGCTATCTCACATCCTCCACCCACACATCATCATCACAATCCCACCTCCATCACTCCATCCATGTATCCTCCACATTATCCATCACCTCATACCTGTCCCATTGCTAATAAAAGAACTTTGGATGCCAAAGTAATAATGCATAAATCCAAAGCTCTACATGAACCTAAATCTCCTCATGTCCCCTTAAAAATACATGTTGAAGAAAAGAAAAAGCAAATCCAAAATCCAAATCAAACCCGTAAGCCACCAAGGCCTACCAAAGCAAAAACCAAAACCATGTGGATTCCAAAGAAAAAAGATGTACTGCCTTCAAATGAAAAATCCATAACAACATCCAAAAATTATTATCCAAAAGCTAACTATTCACATCCTCCACTTCCTAAATCTATTTTGGTTCCTTATGTCCTAAAATTCACTATCCCAACTCCTCCATTATCTCCACACTCTCCATCCATTCATCCCCCTATCCTTTCACATCCACCACCGCATGTGTCAATGTTGTTCTTGAACACATTCCCCCATCACACATCCACTCCATCATTCCATCCATACACTTTCCAACATCCCATCCACTATCCCCCATATCTCCCCCATCAAATCCCTTTAATCAGTTCTCTTGCATACTCTGTCCATTCTAATGAGGTTGTACTAACATCTAAATAGTTGCTTCAAACATGGGCTCCTATTACCTCGTGTGGAACTTGATGTGTGATTCCTTAGTCCATCTCCTTATAAATTTTCTTCTGAATCCACATATCCACATCCCTATCACTATCCATCTCCATCTGCATTTAGGTCCAAAAAGTCCAAAAAATCAATAAAAAGTTTTTTAAAAAGTCAAAAATCCAAAAAATAGTAAAGAGAAATAATTCCTCCAATGGTGAAAACTTAGCAAAAAAGCACCTTGGATAAGTACCATGATGAAAACCTAGAAAATATATGTCATGCATAAATCCCCCATCCAGTTTAATTCCACAATTGGGGGCAACTTCCATCTATGCATCCCCTTCCTCTGTCCCCTACATCTACCTATCTTCCACCTCCTACCCATCATATCCCATTTGTATCTAGTCCCTCCATCTTCCTTGTGATCTTGATCAAGATAGGGGACATATTTATACATTCTTTGGAAACCTCTTGGAATACATTCCCCTCATCCATACGCCAATGTATCCCTTATCCTCTCCATCCACTTTCCTTATACATGCATCCTATTCACATCCATCTATCTTCCATTGTCTACCCATCCTACTATGATCCATCTCCACTCCGTATCTCTCCATCTTTCTATCTATCATCCATCTTGCCTCGTCATGCATGACATATCTAGAGTGGGGTATCTCCTTCTTTTTGACATGGTCCTTGGAGGCACCATCCATCCATCCATCCATCCCAGTAATCCCTTCCATCTTCCAAATCCTTCTCTTCCTATCCACCCATCCACTAGTCTTTTTCTGCATTTTCATCCATCTCTTCCTATCCACCCATCCACTAGTCCTTTTCCATACTTTCATCCTTAGGTCCCTATCCACCCATCAACTAATCCTTTTTCATCTTTTCATCTATCTCTCCCTATCCATACATCCATCCATACATCCATTCCATCTTTCCAATTCCTTATCCCTCTATACATCCATCCTCGTGTCTTTCTATCTCCCCCTCTTTATCAATCCATCCATTTACCTCTATTTTTCCTTCCATCTCATAATCCCTTATCATCAGTATCTAGCTATAGGATATCCCCCATGCAATCCAGTTCCATTCATATCACTATCCTCACTTATATCTATTGCCCACATCTGTCTCATCTCCTATCACTCTTTATCACTCATCTATCCATCATATCATCCTCCCCATTCATCTTTTGATGATTTGGATAACTATCTCATCCCTGAGCATCACATTAACCCACATCTTATGCATATCCACCATCCTATCCACCGGTTCTATCTTGTTTCATCATATCATCTTCATCATTGTATCTGCTTATCATAGCCATATCATCATCCCTTTTCCATTGTATGTCTTTCGCCTCCATGTGGGTCCATGTAGGAAAGGTCAATCATTTGATCTGTCCCCAGGGAATTTGTCCATCATGGTCTCCATTTTCCTCTTTCTTCTTTTATCCATGGTCAGTTTTCAGTCTTTTGTCGAACTATGAGGGCTCTGCGCTTTTAGGTAGGAAAGGTTGATCTTTGATCAACCCCCGAGCCCCTAGGTCTTTAGGGTTTGGTTGTCTTTTCATCTTATCATCTTGTCATCTTTTCATATTGTTGTCTTGTCAAAAACGTCCCTATCTCGCTAGTCATTACACACAAAGGTCATTAGTATCATGAGGTTTAATTGGTTTCAAATATCATGTGTCATGTCGATCACTTAAATTAGTCTCCATCTTGGGTCTCAATAGGATGCACCCTTCCTCATAGACTGCATCAATCCCATTCACCCTTTCGATCCTATGGCAAAGAAAAGTTGAAATTTATTGTGATCTTTTGATTCTTTTGACATTTTATTTATCATTTTAGCTCCCTCTTATACCTTGTTAGGGTTGCCATGATCCATCATATCATGGTGTGCTTTGACTAGGTAAACATAGGGGCGTATCTTGATCTTTTGTCTTCTTCCTATCTTTTTGGTTGCCTGGTGTAGTACCCACCAAGATCCTTGTGGTCTTGTGTTATGTTGGGGCATCCTTTGTGTTTGTGGTTATCCCAACATTAGGCCCAACCAAAGCCCATATGAATTTGGGATGTTGGACTAACCTTTTGTTTGTTGTGTTAGTCTTATGCATATGATATGGTGTCACCTTGGTTCCTGATACCCTGGTGCATAGTATCCCATGCTATATCAAAATAGCTGCTCATTACATGGTAGCATAACATATTACAATTAACTTTCTTGATTTGGTTACTATCCATTCATCCTTCATCTCTCTCCCTCATCTATCTATCTTATCTTTTTTATCACTCCACTATCTTCTTCCTCATCATATCATCATCTTTTCAATCTCCTCAGGCTAATATAGATATGTTAGTCTAAGACTCTTTTCATCCATTCATCCTCATCTTTTCATCATCTTTTCAACTTGCTTAGGATAATAGGGATTTATTATTCTAAGCATCTTTCCCTCCATCGTCCTCATTCATTTCAACAATCTCACATCTCCATCCAATCCTAATCCATTCAATCTAGCACAAATCATCTAATCATATCCTTGGTCTTGTTCCCGACCTTGCTACAAGCCTTGACCCAATCATCATCATCATCGTAATCATCATGATGTATCCTTTTGTGTTTTTTGGGATTTATCCTTCTCTTGTCAACAACACTCTCATCATCTGCATCAAGATGTATCCTTCCCTATCCTTTTGTGTTGTTTTGGGATATATCCCTCCCTCATCAACCACACTCTCATTATTGTCATCATCAGGATGTATCCTTCCCTTATCCTTGTGTTGTTTCGGGATATATCATTCCCTCATCAACAACACTCCATCCATCATTAGTCCATCCTGGCTTGTAGCTTGACTGCGGAAACATCATATTTGTCCTTGAATCCATTTGTTCTTTCTTTCTTCTCATCTTCTTTTCCCAATCTCTTATCACTTATCATCATCTCTTATTCATCATTTTGTCTCATCTTCCCGATCTACTCTTTCATCATCTCATCCATTTCGAGAGAACACTCGTGTTCTATTGAATCCGCATGTTCTTTCGAGGGGGCATCCTCACTCTGTAATATTCATCTTCGCTCTCATCATCTTTCCTCCTAGTCACTCCTTTGAATGACTAGGGCATCTTCCCCAATCTAACCATCTTCTTCTTGGTGCTATCTTTTAATTTTCTTTGAAACGATGCTACTTCGTAGCACCATCTCAAAGAGGGAAAAAATTTAAACATATAAATTTGACCGCTTGTATTTGGTCAAATTTATCCCTTTGCATCTAAATATCTTCTTATGTACATTAATTAAGTAATATTAGTATTATTTAATTAATACACCTAAATTCCTCTAAATCCCTAAGGTATTTAGTTAAATGATTAAATACCTTACCCTTTATTCCCTTCTTCCAAATAATTAAATAAATAATCCATTTATTTAATTCCCTTTATCTCCCATCCCCCATAATTTACACTTAATCCTAAATTCATCTCCTAATCCCATCATTAGGGATGTGCACATTCCTAATCCATGATTAGGTGTCACATCCTCCAACTTCTGCAAGTTGGTTCCTAATCATCATTAGCCACCTAACCCTCTTCTAATCCTTCACCAACTAGTCTAATCAGCCCCCTTTAGTCAACTCTTCCCACATTTCAATGGAATTTTTAATTCCATTTTATTCTTCCAACACCCTTCATGGAATTTTCAATTCCATTTACAATCCCCATGTACTTTCCAATGGAATTTTGAATTTCATTTATTCACCCAAGGTTTCCAAAGGAATATTTTATTCCTTTTATATTCCCCATGCATATTAAAAAGGAATTTTAAATTCCTTTAGTCAACCCTTTTATCCCAGCCATTGATCTACTCCCAAGAATGAATATTGGCCATTCATTCATCTCCCCTCTTGATAATTACTAAAACTTAGCCAATTTTGAATACATACACTCATTCTCATTCACAATCTACCAAAATCAATCTAGGAGAACACATATCGAACAATCAACAAAGGCCAATTAACCGATCAATTTGGACAAGATAATATCAAGATTTTTACTTTCATTTTGTTCAAGTTCAACTTAGGCCAATATTGAGGTGTTGTTGTGTTTCCTTTTCTCTTGCATTTCATTTTCATTTTGCGCTTTACGCGAGGGGATTTTCACTGTACACAAATATTAAATATTTTTTAGTTGATAAATATAAAGAATTGGAAAAGTATGATTGTTGATCCTAGAAAACCTATTTGGAAGATTGAAATTGTAATGAATGATCTGAATGAACACTTTGGATTTGAACTAAGTGAACACCTATTATAATAAAAAAAAACAAGACCATATCCTAGCTTGGGATTTTAAAACCCATAAATTTAATATTTTATTTATTTCAAAATTGTACAATATTCAACTATTGGACCTAATTAGAAATTCATGGACCAAAAAACTCATTATGATTGTAACCAAGGAAAGTATAAATATTTGTTTTCTATTGTCAAACCATTTTAAATGTGGGAGAACTTTTATATTTTATATTTTTGAGCTAAATACATACATATCTATTATGTTTCCAATCTAAGAATTATGGATTTAAATGTTCCATTATAATTTCATATGAGCTTAAGGAATTATTGTTTATATTTTGTGAGTAGTGTATGTATATGATTGATATGTGCATCATTTTTTGTATCATCATGTTTGGATTTATATTGAAGATTGCATTATCCTTGCTTGCAAGTTATGATTTTTTTATGATAGATTACTTGCATACTTTCATCTACTTGAGAAACTTGGAAACTAAAAGTAAAAACTAGATAAATAGGATTATCTTTAAACCCTTTCCCTTCATCCCTTATATATTTTACCATTTGAAAAAACTGGTTAGTTGAGGAATTGATTAGGCATAAATTTAGTTTTAATATCTTTTGAGCCAAGTTAAATATCAATTGAAATTTGTTCTTACCAAATATGCTTGAAATTGAAAAAATTATATTTTATGATAATTATCAAATATGAAATATGAGGACTTGACCAAATAAAATAGAATTATGTATTTGATAAATTTGAATCACTAGAACTTGGTCCTTTGTCTGTTGAAACATAACCTACCCCCCAAAAATTATCTTTCTAGCCTTGAACAAGCAACTAAAGCCTTGGGGAACCTATTTTTCTTTCAAGGTAAATGTTAATATATACTTAGTTAATGTGCCTAAAAAACACATCAAGAATTAGCACCACAAGGAGAGGCTATTAAGTAAAAAAAATTAAGAATCGCATTTTTTAACTTTTAAATTTGGCTCAAATTTACCATGACATGGCTACGTCCTCTCTATAAATAGGAATTCCAACCAATGTTCTAGGTGAAGTCTATATTTTAAGAAAAAAATTAAAAATATTTTTCCTAAATTAAATGTTGTCATCCTCATTAAATTTGAGTATAAATATGTGGCTTATAGACTTCCATTTTTCTTAGATGAGCAATCATAAGTGGTATTCTAGTTGACAAGATAGATCAATAATTATTAAAAGCAAGGTAAACGTATACAATAAAATTATAAAAAAATAGTGCTCAAATTTGATTAAAAATAATTAGTACATGTGATCAAAAATCAAATAAAACATAAATAAATAAAAAATAACAAATAATACCAAATTTATATGGAGAATCCCTTTCAAGAAAAAAAAAATCCACCACCAAAGATATTTTTGGCTTGTATTAATCTTAAGAACAATATTACACCAATACAATCTACTCAACCCTCTTCGATATTGTAAGAGAGGGGAACCAACCACGTTCAAGGCCTCGAGTCACGAAGAGCCAAGAGTGGAAGGTTGACCTAACTTACCTCACTCTAAGGGAATGTTTAAAATGAGGGACAAGAATGATGAGGACTATAAGGTCATTCAATCACTCTTCAGACCCAAACTATAATCTGGGCTAGGCGAGCTAGCTTTTTAGAGTCAGCTGTGTGCCTCAGACAACTCTTTGTCTGAGGATGGAAATGCAGTTCTAGGACATTAGCTTGGCATGTTGGCATCTATCAGGTGTGCTAACATCTGTACGGACACACAACAATGGACACAATAAAACTACCAATAAGACCTACTAATAGCCTAGCTAGCTCAATCTCGATGGTAAAACAAAATGCGAAAGTATACAAAGTAGATGCTAAAATGATAAAGCAAGTAGACTAGAACTAGGGTAACAAAGATGCTCATTTTCCAGTCAACTCCACATGTTCTCTCACCTGCACACAAGAGAGAGGGAAAATTGTTGAAAGTTGTATAGGGGTCTACCTTAGTCACACCCACATTTCGGTGTTTCCACCTCCACAAACAACCAAGATAGAAATGATAGAGAAATATATGATAAAGGAGAAAAGAAAGTAGAAAACATAATAAACACTACAAAATAGTGAAGTTCTACTCAACCAAATTGTAAAGGAGAGGAGTGAAAACATTACAACCTCCACCAAGAGCTCACTAGCCAATGATGGAGAAAGAGAGCTTAAACAATCACCATAGCCTCAACTATGGTGAAGGGAGGTGTTGCAAAACCTCAAGCCCCTGCTGCAATGGCTTGTTCCACACTTGCTCTATAGATTTGATGGAGTGTTTTTTTTGCTACTATGGAGTTCCAAAGTGTTGCTTGAACTGATGAAAGTGAGGTGAATTCTTGAAGATTTCCAAGAGAAATGCAAAATATGAGTTGCATGAAGAATGAATCTTTTTGAAGGTGAGGTGAGGAGAATAAGGCGTTTTAAGGTCGTTTGGTTGAAGAGGGATGTTACAATTCATTCCTAACAGGAAGTGTAATGCCTCTGCCAACTTTAGATACGAGAATCCATCAGGGACATAAGCATGTTGTGCGGATGTCTGTGTGTCACGTGGGCGTCCCCAATAGTTATTCTTCTACTGATGCAAAAGATGAACACCAAGTGGAATGAAGGTAGCTTACTGATGTGGAATGTTTCCTTCAGATTTGGTTTTCTAAGGTGAGGAAGTGTAAAAGGGGAATTTTTGTAAGGGGTGAAAATTCATGCCTATACATTTTTCCCCCACTTTAGCCAGCATGAATATTAATGAGTGCTTCGATAAAGTAGATCGAAAAGTCAGTAGGGTTAGAAATGTATACCTGAACCGTCGAGGAAGCAGACCGCGATCTAGTGAGCTCGAAAGTATAGGCTAGAACAAAAGACTCCACAGTCTCGTAAAACCATGAAGTTGTAGAATGAAAGCAACTTATAAGCCCGTGGACCTACAAGGAGGCAAACCCCAATATCTCTCACATGAAGGAATCCCTAAGAAGTAAGCACCTCATAGGCCCATAGACCTGCAAGGAAGGTATCCTCCAAGATCTCTCACATGAAGGAAACCAAGAAAAGCGCCTTATAGACCCATAGACATGTAAGGAAGGTGTCCTCCAAGATCTCTCACATGAAGGAAACTGAGAAAAGTGCCATATAGACCTGCAAAACTACAAGGTATCCTCCAAGATCTCTCACATGAAGGAAACCAAAAAAAGCGCCCTACATACCCATAGAACTATAGGGGAGCAACCCCCAAGATATCTCAAATGGAGGAAGCTTAAAGGAAGCATCATACAAGCTCACAGACCTATAGGGAGGTATCCCCCAAGATCTCTCACATGGAGGAAACTAAAGGAAGGGGACTCTACAGAGTCAAGAACCGGCTTCACAGACGCACCTGCAAAGTGACATGTTTACCCATAGATAGAACATGTCAAAAAACTAGCCACGCAAGGAAGTAAGTGAATAGTCACACAAACCATCGATAAGTTGGAAAACTTTCAAAGGGGTCCCTCGGGAACCCAACATGAAGAGGAGGTCCACTCAAGGGATGCGTTGTTTGAGAGTACAAGAAGGATGTTATTTCTTAAATCTATTCGCCATCAAGGAATCCTTTCAAAATATGTTCACTTCATCAAAGAATTTGAAAGGAATAAAAATTCCCCCTCGCAAGGGGAAAGTCAAAGTTGCTCCCACTTCAGAGGAAGGTTCTCAAGTTCTTTCTTTACAAACCCATGATGAAGGAAACATGTTCCATAAAGGGTCCAATTCGTGAATACAGTTTTCAAAAAGAAGTGCTCATGAGGACTTTCAAGAAAAGATCCACTGGCAACGAATGTATTTTTTGAAAATTGAAGCATTATAAAGATGGAATTGTCACACATGAGAGGGAGAACTCAAGAAAAGAAGAGAAAAGGGAAGGAAAAAAGAGTGAGAAAGAGAGACAAACACAAACAAAGGGCACAGGGGTAATCTGATATTTCGGGGTTAAAACTGCTCATAAATATATGTATATAATTATAATAGTAGTATATAAATGAACTATCATCAACCCCCTACTATATCAAACCATGTAAATAATGCACAAGAAGACAAAGCAAAAATAAAAAATTGGGTCAACACGAAAGGGAAGCTTGAATGTCCCCAACACTTTGCATCATCCCCCATTTGTTGAAAGTCAAGTCACAAACATGGAAAAATGATGAAACAGATATAAGAAGTTTTACAACACAAAATTCACTCATGTATCCAAGCACCAACAAGGGTAACAAAGGTCATCCAAGAACACATAGCATGATAATGGGGGAACCCATCACAACACACACACATATCTAATCTAAAGATAAAGAAGGGGCCTCCCCCTAACACTGATCGACCAAGAGGTCATCCACTTCCCACTCTAGATCATCATAGGCAGAAGGAGGATGAGCCTACAGTGGTGGAATGTTAAGGAGAGGAGATTCTGACCCTCCCAAAATAAGGGCTAAGGAAGAGGGCCCTACAAGGTCCCCTCCACTAAGCTCTTGTGGAGCTAGGGTCAGTGACTTTGCGAAGATCACTAACAATGCCGAAACTTCATCTAAAGATTTAAACATGAACTTTACTAAAGTACAATGTTGTACCTCAATGGATGGAGAGGGTTGTGCTCGAGATTCACCGCTAGGCTCACCAAATGATTTAGGAGAGGTGATGAACATGGGGGAAGCCGAGATTGGTTCTATTACTAGGACAAAACAAGTCAGCGCAGGACCACCCTTCAAAGAGGGTTGGCACCTCTTGTGTCCTCCATTTCTGGAAGGAACAACCTCTACCTTCTACTCCATTAGGGGGGTATGAACTCCCTACAGAAAAGGTGAGAGATGCAGTGGAAGAGGAGGAGAAAACTTTAAAAGATACCACCGAAGTGTTTGACATTTCTATAGGTTTTAGAAATGGTACGATGTTAGGAAGGGACATAAACAAGGGTGACTTCACTGAAGGAGCGATAAACACCTACATATTTTTGGGGTTAGGCTCACTCACAACAAGAGTCAAAGGTGAGACTGAACTAGGTTTAACATAAGCAAGAGAAAGGAGAGGGGAAGACACATCAAGAGGACCTAACAAAAGGGTGGCCATCTCATCATCCTTATTTTGTAAAGTGACCTTCTCAACTGCGAGAGCCTTTCATCGATGCTTACGTTCAAGCGCAAGGTGATTTCTTCGACTCTTCAAGCTAGAGGCTGGAGGTTGCAAAGGAACAAAAGGCTCTTGCAAAGCCATGGGAGTGTCCACTATAGTTGTTTCTAGCAGAGGAATAGAATCTTGAATGGGAGTAGCAGGGATAGTTTGAGAAGTAGTAGGGGGAGTCATCTCAAGTGCTTTAGTAGCGGGCCTCTTCCCATTTAATGCTTTGGGAGTGGAAGTGGTGGGAGGTCGTGGAGAAAATTCTCCTCAAGAGCCTTTCTTTCTATCCTACAAATAGTACCAAGTTGCTAAGGGCTCATTAGGGAGCTCTGACATCCTTATCTTGTGTCTACACCAATAAGGCATCATCCAACTTAGTGGGTATAGACTACTTACTCATCCAATACTCCTCCAAAGAAAGGCGAGTGGATGGGGCAGCCTGAGAAGGGGCAAGCTTCTCCTTTCCCTTTTGGGAAGAGGAGGCAGTTGGTTGATGTGCTACAGAAAGGGTTAGTTTTGTTTGTCCCTTGCCCCCAGTCTTATACTCTATGTAATTCTTATAAATTAGTTTTTTCCTTGGAGGAAGTGGACCAACTAGGGTGGCCCAAAAGTGATCCAATGAATATCCCCCATGGGACACCAAAGCCTAGTATCCAGTGTCATGCACTACATGCACAAAAACTTCTTGGGAAAACTTTAAACATTTATGAATTACAAAGGTGATCCCATTCATGGAAGCTAGCTAAGGTATGCCTAGCTTCAACCTAAACAAATCTAACTCTAGAATAACATCAAAAATCGTGTTAATATCCCTAGGTCCAACTAGGACAGACAAAAATCGTGTTAATATCCCTAGGTCCAACTAGGACAAACAAAGTTATCGAGCCATATGGTTTGAGACAAAGACCATCATGCATACAGGTGGTGGATTTTTTTTCTTCGTAATCCTCCCTCTCTAATGAATTCAATAAAAATATTTCTTTTGTATTAACATTGACATGGCTTCTGGGGTCGACCAAAACCCTCGTCACAATGTTTCCATTGAGGCGAGTGGGAATGTAGAGAGGAGAAGGCTTATTGTTCATAGGCATATCCTGCGAGGTGAATGTCACATCCAGAAAACCGGTCATAGGGTTTTTAGTGGGAGTAAATGTGACCATGTTGACATAGGCCTCGGGTTGAGTGATAGAATCAGAGGGATCGACAATCATGTTGGAAGAATGCGACGGAAATAGGTCTATGTATATCTTCAAATCATTGTTTGCTTTTGCCATCGATTTATTTGTATTTTATTTGTTTCCATCGAGACGAATATTACCATCCTCGATGCGATCCTTTATCTCATGGCACAGTCACATACAGCGTTCAGTATCATGTACATTAAACTGATGGTATTGACAATAGGTACTTGCATTGTACCAACTAGGGTAAGGTTCCTTAAGGGGCTTAAGATTCTACAAGGTTATGATCTTATCCTTTTCCAACTTTTGCAAGATGGAAGAATAGGATTCTGCCAACTTTGTGAACTTTCGATTGTGCTTGAGGTCATTTTCATCCATAGCGGCTACTACATTCACAACAACCTTACCATTCCTAGAAATTGATACGATGGATCTTCCTTTAGAACAGGAGCACGAGGAGGATCCCCTGAACTAAACTACCATTTTTTGATACTCTCGTAGTGTTGCACACAAAACTGCAAAAGAAGGATACTTCATAAGGGAAACCTTCTCTTGCCAAGGCCTTTGTAGGTTCCTTATGAATACCCTATTCACATCTGAATCGAGCAACAGGTACAAGATCTGTGAGAAGACCGCTTGATATCATGTGATGAAGTCAGTAATCTTTTCATTATCTCCCTATTTGCATCAAACGAGATTTGATAGGTCATCTTCAGTCCGATGTTGCCTTGAAACTGTCAGAGAAACTGGTTCACTAGTTGATCGAATGAGAAAATGGAATTACCGAACAAGAAATACTAGCATTCAAGCATTGTATCCTTAATAGATCGGGGAAATCGTTTTTCCATCAATGCATAATGATGTAAAAAATATGTGCACAAGGTGTTAAAGGAGGACACATGTGTTTGTGGATCCCCTTTTCCACCGTACTTTTTGAACTTTAAGATCCATTCCTTGTCGGAAGGGATTTTTTAAAATCACTACCGACAATGGGCTATGTCAGAAGAAGGGTTGAAAGATATGTTGGGAAGAGGCTTGGGAGAGACTTCCAACTGGCTTTGTATCTTACCCATATTATTAAGGAGAGTATTTAGAATAGGGTCATTGGATGACATAGTACCAGAGTGACCTCCTCCAGAACTGCCATCAAAGCCACCTTCAAAACCGTTATTGTGGCCACCACTGGAACCACTATCGGAGCCACCGCCACAAGAAGTGCCTCGACCGAAGGCACCTTCGCTTTCGACACCACCACCTTGACCTCCATCGGAACCACTTCCACCAACACCACCCCCGTCACCAAAGCCAACACCACTACCAAAGCCTCCACCACTTATTCTATTAAAACCTCCACTGCTAGAGGTGACAAGAGGGGTGAAGCTGAAACCCAAGGGGATCTTGTTCACATTGATAGTTTTGGATATTTTGAAGGCAGAAGGGATTTTGATCAAAGGGACTATGTCAATCATGTATACAGACGTGGGAGGAATCGATACTCCTAATTGTCTCTCATGTTCTTCAAAATTGGCCCCTTATATAATGTTGGCATTATTCGAAAGGGCACACACTTCGATCAGACTAGAGAGCCTGGCTAGGAGTTCTATGCCCGTTCGGTCTTTTCCCACCATATACTTTAATTTGCTAATAACCCGAGCCCTAGCCAACTTCGGGTTTCTTTCCAAGTGATTCTCTAAGTCACCCAACCCTTTGCTAAGGGAGGAGACATATTGTGAAGGAATATGTATAGCCTCCTACTAATCTACCAACGAAGGTGTGACAGATGCAGGAGGAATGGGGACGTGATCAATTTCGTCAGAGATTCCTACGTTGCCCCTCGATAACTACTCCTGAGTCGAAAGACCCATCGTAGGTCTAGAGAAAAGGCTTCTAGAGAAATTAGAAGTGACCCTCATCTTATCCATTGGAAGTTGTCGTATACTTCTCATGAAAATGTACACAGTGGCTGTGGACTAGGTTTTGATTGTCATAAACCTTCACAACGCTCAGGGACACGATGATCACAAGGCACGCATGATAAGTTTCAACACCAAAAAATGAGAAGATGCAGGTTCACGTTAGGTTCACCAAAAATGTAAGAGAGGGGGACCAACCACATTTAAGGCCCCGAGTCATGGAGAGCTAAGAGCGAAAGGCTGCCCTAACTTACCTCACTCTAAGGGAATGTTTTAAATGAGGGATGAGAATGATGAGGACTATAAGGTCCTTCAATCACTCTTTAGACCTGAACTATAATCTGGGTTAGGCAAGCTAGCTTTTTGGAGTTGGTTATGTGCCTCAGATAGCTCTCTGTTCGAGGACGGAAGTGTAGTTTTGGGACATCAACGTGACATGTTGGTGTCTCTCAAGCACACTGGCATCTATACCGCCAGACAATAGTGGACACAGTAAAAGTGACAAAAACACCTACTAACAACCTAGCTAGCTCAATTTAGATGGTAAAACAGAATGAGAAAGTATACAAAGTAGATACTAAAATGATAAAGCAAGTAGACTAGAACTAGGGTGACAAAGATGATCTCACAAAGATACTCATATTCCAATTAGCTCCACATGTTCTCTCACCTACACACAAAAAAGAGGGAAAAAATTTGGGGCCTGTATAGGGATCTACCTTAGTCAAACCCCTGTTTCAGTGTTTCCACCTCCATGAACAACCAAGATAGAAATGATAGAGAAATATATGATAAAGGAGAAAATAAAGTAGAGAACGCAATAAACACTACAAAAAATTGAAGTGATACTCAACCAAATTGTAAAGGAGAGGAGTGAAAAAGTTAACAACTCCACCAAGAGCTCACTAGCCAATGATGCAGAAAGAGAGCTTGAACAATCACCATAGCATCAACTGTGATGAAGGGGGGTGTTACAAAACCTCAAGCCCCTACTATAATGGCTTGTTCCACACTTGTTCTACGGAGTTGATGGAGTGTTTTTGTTACTACTATGAAGTTCCAAAGTGTTGCTTGAAGTGATGGAAATGAGGTGAATGCTTGACGATTGCCAAGAGAGATGCCAAAGAGATGAGTTTCATGAAGAATGAATCTTTTTGAAGGTGAGGTGAGGAGAATAAGGAATTTTTAGGTTGGTTGATTGAAGACGAACGTTACAATGCGTTCCCAATAAGAAGTGTAACGCCTCTTCCAACTTCAGACACGGGAATCCATCAGGGACGGAAGTGCATCGTGTGGACATTTACGTGTCACGTGGGTGTCCTTGACAGTTATTCTTCTACCAACACAAAAGATGAACGCCAAGTGGAACGAAGGTAGATTACTAATGTGGAATTTCACCTTCGAATTTGGTTTTCTAAGGTAAGGAAGTGTAAAAGGGTAATTTGCATAAGGGGTGCAAATTTTTGCCTATACAAATATAATAGCATTTTGAATATATAAAAATTTATGAATCCTCTCATACACTCAATGAATGGAGCAAAGGAAAAATTAAACCACCAAGTAGTTTCTATAAATTGGTGACCAGCAAAACCCTCATACATATGTAAAAATCCACACCCCACTATGCATTGATATGTGTATCCAAGATAGAATCCAACTAATGACAAGATGCTCCACTCTTCTTAATTTAACTCTAACTAATGATTTTCACCATGAACTCCTTATTTAATAACACTAGCAAAATATCTCAAGTATCTTTAAATATTCATTTGCAACCAAAATCTTTAACCTCCTTTAGGATTTTTTCATTTCTACCTTTTTTGGTATCACACTAGGAAAATTTGTAGTTGATTTTCTCTTTACAGGGACTTTTTGAGATTTTTAATAATGTCTAAATTTATCCTTGATTGATTTAACTTTTCTAGCTCATCAAGATCTTTAATTTTTTTAAATCGTTAAAATTGAAGCTCTATATTAAAAATCACACCCTCTAGAAGGTATTTGGAGAAAATAATATATTAGACATATGATTGTAACTAGTCTTAGCATTATCCCTCTTCATATTTGCATTCCACTAACATAATAGAAATCTTAAAATAAAATAAAAATAATAAGGTGCAAGGTCCATAGCCTCCTTGCAACAACATAGCTTATATCTGCTCACTAGTTCCATGAGAGAATTTAAAAAATTATCTAAAGTGTCCACATTTTGTAACATGACCTTACCATTCTAAACCATCTCATGAACAAAGTGATACTAAACATTTATATGCTTAGTATAGACATGATATATTGGTTTCTTCGCCAAATAAATAGCACCTTGATCGTTATTATTGATCCTCATAACCCTACAATAAAAACCAATAACTAAAGACAACACTTTATATTAACCAAAATATCTCTTTACATGCATTTATAGTAGCCATGCCGAATTATTTTACCATTAATAAAGCAACCATGGTTTGCCTCTTTAACTAATAGCTCCTCCAAATAGAGAGAACTCAACCATTAATGATCTCCAACAATCTAAATCATTGGCCAAATCAAATTCAACAAAGACACATATATGACCAACAAATTTCTCATATTATTTTGATTAAGGGTAAAAAATGGGTTTTGATGGGCCTTGAAACCTAGTATAAAGGAAAGCATGTTGCAATTATGATAAAACATAAACAATCAGCAACACAACATCAGCCTCAAATAAGATAGTTGTGACTACACAAAGCTGAAAACAAACAAGAAAGGGCCAAAAACCCTTACACAACCTGATTATAGTTGGGACCAAAAACCCAATTAACAAGACCTAGAAGCCCATGAAAGTACAAAAAACCTACCTACAACTGCCAGGTAGCAGCACACCTGCCTGCATCTTTCAAGCAGTAGCACACCATCTGCTCAAGGAATACACCCCAGAGCATAAGGAAATATCCATCTTAATGGTATCAAACACCATCAAACCCTTAACAAAAAACACCTACTCCTCCAACAAATCCACCACAAGGATGGGGTAAGAGAGCACCATGAACCGCAGGAACCCGAAACAGAAATCAGTAACCTTGCAGCACAAAAAATCTAGTACCAGGAAACTGACTCAACCTCCACCTCTAAAGGAGGGATCTCCCCTCTACTGGAAAGGAAACCACACTGAGCTAATCCACCACGGCTTGTAAACTTCAGCCCCCTCAACCTCCATCTCCATAGGAGAAGCACCCACCTCCATAGGAACTGCAATTGAGGGATCTAGAGACCATCTCCTTCCAAATCCACCTCTAGAAGAAAATAACCCAAATCTATAGGGTCAAAGGAAATAGCCAGCACAACAACCAGACAAGCGAGCGAGGGCTCCTTCAGTAACCTTTGTACCAAGATCAACACCAAGAACACACCCCACAACAGGGCCATCAAAAAAGAAGAGTGGAATCACTAGAAGCACCACCAATCACAGGAAAGGCCCAACACAGAACCAAAACCAAAAACAGACACCCCACCATCAGCCCAAGTCAGAACCATCCAAAACAGCTCCAAAAAATATTCAACAAAAAGCCCAAGAGCTGACCAACAAAAAAAGCCAAGGCACCAACACAAATTGGCATCAACCACATCCAACCAAACAAAAGTCAACCCCAAAAATAGAGAGCTCCTCCAAGAGAGAACCTAGGGCCAAGAACAAATGCTAACCCCATGTGAGCAAGATAGCCAAGTCAACCAAACAGGTTACCCAAACGCTTTGAACCCAAGAAGAACCAGAGCAAGAGAAACCAAGCACGGGTATCCATGGCATTTCTTCTTAAAACCCCACTTGAAACCAATGGAATTTCTTCCATTAGGACTATATCCCAAGTCTTGCATCTACTCAAGGCCACCATTTCCTCATGTATGGCCTCCATCCAAGGCTCATGCTTTTTTGAAGAAAGAGTTCCTCTAACAAATTTAGGTTCACCATAAGTATAAGATAAAGCAAACACATAATAGACATTTGGTGGGCTATACCTAAACTAGGTTATGTTGCCTCATGGACCAAACATTATAATATATTATCAAACATTGAATACTTATACTTCTTTGGATGTTGGATTCAGACAGTCAATTTGACTAGTTCAAAGTGCTATCAAAGAGGTGATAAATCGATAGAAAGTATAGGTCAATAAAATCATAATGCAATGGTCAAGGTGCAAGATGATTTTGAAGATAAAGACTCTGTGATGCAGGAGCATCCGGATTCACAAGCAATCCTGCATCACCAAAAATATATTTTGTTTGCATTTTCTACGTTTTTGACATTTTGGGTGTAGATTGGAGCTTCTTGAAAACATTTTTAATGTGTTTTATAGACGCATGGAAGTATATTTGTAGCCTTTACTCTTTTTTTATTCAGCTATGCATTGTCATTGGGACCTTATGATTTCAGTGGGAGACATTAACACTTCCCTTTGATGGCCCGATACCAAGCAGGGAGAGACTTCTATCGATGGGAGTTGGTCATGTTGGTAGGACTCTCACACTTGTCTCCTGGATGGCCTGATAACACTCCTTGTGTAGGCGCACTGTATTCTATCGACAGGAGTGGAATTCATCGGCAAGAGTCTCATGACTGTCTCTTCCATAGCCCGATTCACAACATAGATCGTTCATCAATGGGACTTCATTTCCTCGGTGTGACTCTTAAAATAGTCTCAACGATGGATCGATAGACCTCTTGTCGGTGGGAATACATGATGTCGTTGGAACTTTTCACTCTGTCTCGTGGATGGACCGATGAACTATTATATGTAATGCTCATGGTGGACTGTGTGGTACATCTCCTTGGTGGTTCGATAATTGACACTTTTCATCATTTTGTACATCTTCCAAAGGGATCATGATGTGTTCAAAATTTCTTCTGGAAGGTTATTGGTGGGAACGAAGGTTATTGGCGGGACCTTTGTTGATGTCCCTTCGACAGGCTGATGAAATTTATGTGAGTGATGGTTCGATTGCTGAAGTAGGCACATATCTTCATTCCAGAAGTTTTTTGAAGAACTTTGGTTTTGTTAACTATTCTCTCTCAGAATGGTATAGCCCTTGTGGACTTCGTTGGGACAAACATCAATCGATGGGGCATTCAAGTTGGTCCCCTCGATACTCCGATGGTAGGGTGTTTGACGGAACCGTGAGTAGAGTTTTGATGCCTGGGAAGCAGATACCATAACGACACGTGTGGCGATACCTTTTGTTGATTCACATCGTCGTTGTCAATCAACACAATTGAACCATCGTCCGTTGTGGAAGCTGAAATGGTTGGTTTCCTGGTTTGGTTGGGTTCTAAATGAATGAACAACGTTTTGTCAAAAACAAAGGTGGGGGTGGCGGGGGGGGGAAAGTAGTAGGAGAGGGGAATTGATGGATTGATGTGAACATTGTAACAAGTAATGAAGCCCAAGGAAATGGGCTCTGTAATGAAACTTTCGTGTGTAATTTGCAATTTTATTTTAATAAAAAAAGAGAGAGCTGTTTTATTTATCTGTGTTGTATCATAGTTTAAGTTGGCTGCAAGATTATGATAGCCCAATAAGGCCCTCTGATTTCGACTACGTCAAGTGGTATCGGAGCAGGAGATCGTTGGCATGATGAGAAGTATGTTTGAAGAATGAGGTATGGAAAATTGAAAAGGAGTGTGAAGATGAAATCTCATTGTGAGAGATCATAAGATGAGTTTGTGAAAAGGTCAATCAAAGGAAGCTTTTTATTATCTCAAAAAGAAGTTCCCTAGAGAGAGTTTGTTGCAGAAGAGGATTTTGTAACTTTAAAGGATTTGATTTCTAGAAGAGGTTTGTTACAGGTGAGAGGAGACTTGTAACTGCAGAGGGCTTGAATCCTAGAGAGATTTGTTGCAGGAAAGCCATGTGACTACAGAGGGTAGAAGAAGGTTGAGAATAAGACCTTGCAGATGATGAGAGAAGATGAGAAACAGTGGAGACAAATGGTAGTATTATGCCAACAAGGAAGCATGCAATATGGAGAAGATGGGGTACGTTGTAAAGTACCTACAACTGAAAAAAGAATTGAAGATGAAACCAAGAGAATGTTAGTTACAAAAGTGTGTAAAGAAAATACTGTTCCAGATATGAATAATGAAGAAAGAGGAGAGATTGCAACCAAGGTTGCAAGGGTTCAAATGATTTGCAACCCTTTGATGAAAGGGATGAGGAAGGAAGAGAAGTGTTTGGGAGCAGCCCATACATTCCAAAAAGAAAGTGAATCGGAAAAGAAGGGAAAGAAGGAGAGAAAAGAATGGAAAAGAAAGGAATGTACAGTTGTAGCAAGTTAATTTGAAGAGGTGAATTATGAAATTACAGCAGTGAATGATCCATTGATAGGAATGGAAATTTTGGTACAATGATATGAAGAAGAGGCAAGTCATGAAGAAATGAAGAGAGTGAAGGAATTAGAGGTTGTAGTAGAGGTATGTCTTTTGGAAGACATGAATGAAGAGATTAAATTTGATGTAACAACAACAACTACGAGTCCTTTAGAGGACATGAGGATGGCGATAGCTATGGAAGATGAAAACATTACAGTGATTGGGTAAAGAAGAATTTATAGTTGGGATAATAGAATTAGAAGGCCCTAGATTTGACAAGAAAATGGATGAAGAAGAGAATAATCTTCTATGGAAAGAAGAAATGAAGAGAATAGACATGTTATTAGAAGGAGATTTGAAAGATGAGCCCGATGAGTTGAATTGTGTAGAAAAGGACAATAAAAAAGAAGTTGGAACAGTGAATGAAGATGGAGTAAAACTTGAAAATTTTGAGTCAAATTTATTTGGGATGATAAATGCAATAGAAGCTAGAAAGCAAGGGGAAAGTAAATACATACAAAGCTTCAATTTCCATGCAAATTTTTGTAAGGAAGTTGTTGATTTAGTTGTTGTTGAGGATTGTGGCTTTTTTGAGGTAGAGATTGAGAAAATCAAGAATTTATTCGAAAATGAACACTTGAAGGGAAATGAAGGAGCAGCAACAAACATGGTGAAATCTAGGTTGTTGTAATATTAGAGTGTGTAGAGGTAAGTTGTAATTTTTCTAAAATTTGTGATGAGGAAGTTGATAGGGAGTTGTTTGTTTCTAAGATACATAAGGTATTACAAGTAGATGAAGAGAAGAATGTAGATGATACAAGTTGGTGTGCATATGCATATTTGCATATCGAAGCCATAGAGGATGGCACATGTGAGATTTGGTGGTGGTGTTCAGTTTGTAGTGGGTCAAAACCCACGAAGGATGAGAAGGGTGGAGAGATTGTTTGGTGGAGGAGGCTGAATAGTGGTGGGATAAATCCTATGAAGGAGGAGAGAAGTGAAGAAGGTCTTTGGAGGAGGAGGACGGATCGCAGTGGATTAATTCACACAAAGGTGGAAGATGAAGGTGAAGTTTGGTGGTGGGTTTGAACCCACAATGCAAGAGAAAAGAGTGTAGAGTATTTAGTGGAGGAGGTCAAAATTTGATGGGCATGAGTCCACAAGAGGAGGAAGGTGCAAAGAGAAGTGTTATCAGAGGGAGATGGTGTGTGTTCTAGAAAAGTGCTAGAAAAGAAAAAGAAATAAAATTTGTAGGGTACCATCTCAGCATTGGAGTATGTTGCAAATAATTTACTGTTTGTAAGGTTGTTTCAAACATTCAACTCCATTTTGTGAGTCATGCTAACAAACTTCTTACGCGATGTGTTTGATGCAGGAGCATCCAAGCTCACAAACAATCCTATATCACCAAAAATATGTTTTCTTTGGATGTTTTGTATTTTGTGTGTAGGTTGGAGCTTCTTGAGGGTATTTTTGATTTGTTTTACTGATGCATGGAAGTCTATTTGTAGCCTTTAGTCTTTTGGTTTTTGGCTATACATTGACGTTGGGACCTTATGATTATAGTGGGAGACATTAACACGTCCCTCTGATGGCCCAATACCAAGCGGAGATAGACTTCTATCGCCGGGAGTTGGTCATGTTGGCAGGACTCTAACACTTGTCTCCCTGATGGCCCGATAATGCTCCTTGTGTAGGCGCACTGTATTCTATTAGTGGGAGTGGACTTCATTGGGGAGAGTCTCACGACTGTCTCTTTGATAGCCCGATTCACAACATAGACCGTTCATCGATGAGACTTCATTTCATCCGTGAGACTCTTAAAACAATCTCAACGATGGACCGATGGACCTCTTATCAGTGGGAACACATGATGTCATTGGGACTTTTCACTCTGTCTCACCAATGGAATGATGAACTATTATATGTAATGCTCGTGGTGGACCGTGTGGTATATCTCCTCGATGATTTGATAATTGACACTTGTCAGCATTCGAAATATCTTCCAAAGGGATCACTATGTATTGAAAATTTCTTCTGGAAGGTTATCGATGGGAACGAAGGTTATCAGTGGGACCTTTGTGGTGTCCCTCTGACAAGCTGATGACATTTATGTCAGTGGTGGTTCGATCGTCGAAGTGGGCACATGTCTTCATTTTGAAAGTTTTCTGAAGAACTTTGGTTGCGTTGACCAATCGATGGGACATTCAAGTTGGTCCCCTCGATACTTCGATGGCAGGTTGGTTGAGGAACCGTGAGCAGAGTTTTGATGACTAGGAAGCGGATACCATAGTGACACGTGTGGTGATATTGTTTGTTGATTCACATCATTGTTGTGAATCAACACAGTTGAACCGTTGTTCGTTGTAGAAGTTGAAACGATTGGTTTTCTGGTTTGGCTGGGTTCTAAACAGCAAAGAGTTAGAAGGCTACAAAGAGTAGTTGGTGGGGTCGGCGACCGCTCTATTTGTTGCAAGAAGCGGTTTTTTGTTCTATTTCTTGGGTCCCATAGACTGGCTGGTCTCGTGGACGTAATTGAAATCATTCATTCATTCAAACGAATTAACAACATTTTGTAAAAAAAAAGTTGGGGGAAAGTAGTAGGAGAGGGGAATTGATGGATTGATGTGAACATTGTAATGGGTAATGAACCCTGGGGAAGTGGGCTTTGTAATGAAACTTTTGTATGTAATCTGTAATTTGATTTTTATTAAAAAAAAAAGAGTTTATTTGTTTATTTGTTGTGTCATAGTGTGAGTTGGTTGTGAGATCATGGCAGTATGATAAGGTCCTCCGATCTCGACTGCTTACTCTCCCACAAAAAAATATGATCATGATGGTTAAACACAAGTCAATTTTAAGTTGGGTTGTAATGTTTAAATATAAGGTTACTAATACTAATTTATGTAAAATAATTATTTATGATCCCAATTTACATGTTTATGAAGGTATTTATTTTATTTTTATTTTCATAAAGTCCCAAATGAGATAGTTAAGAGTTGATGTGAAAAAGGAAGTTATTTTTCTAATAAATTGTAAAGTGAGTGAGTTGTATAGGGACATTTTTCTAATTTTAGTATAGATTGTACAATAATAAAAATATTGCATTTTTCTAGTTTCAGAGAATAATAAAGCTCTAAATTTAATGTATCTCAATTATGCTTTATTTTATATTTTTTTCTTATGTTGGATGTAATTGTTTATTTTCCTTAATATTCTCTTAGCTTGCAACATACAAATTTGATCATTGACCTTTACTATAAAATTATTCTTAGTGAGAAATTAATTAGACTATGGATTACATTGATTAAATCCACACTTATTTTTAATATTCAATTGTTTTAAAAAACCTTTATAAATTTTGTTACAACCATCTAAAAGCCTCCAAATGTAAACTTGTAATTTCTAGTTTTTATTTTTAATAAGATAGTCTCACCATCTTGAAGAAGTGTTTTTACCTCAACAACTGTTGATGATTGGCAAGTTCCAATCTACTTACAAGTGGTTTTTTGATAGTTCAATTTTGTATATTTTTTTCTATTATTCTGACTTGTCTAATGAGAAATAGCATTTGATTGCAATAGTATAAAAAATCACTATCTAGGATAGGTGTTTTTTCTCTATAATTGAAAGGGGAAGCTCCCTTGTATCATGGAGGTGGATATTTTGTGCTCTTTTAACTTAGAAGTACAAATAAGGTAAAAAAAGGAAAAAAAGAAGTGAGAAAACTAGAGAAGGCCTTATATAGACTAAAAATAAAAGACCACCTAAGATTGCTAAAAAAAATGGGAAAAAAAGTAAATAAAGCGTGCATAATTAGATGGAAGGAAAATGCGTAAATCTCACAAAAAGCATTAATACTAAATGAAGGTTTGATAGTTTATATTTTCCACAATAAAGATAATAAACAAATGAAAGAAATATCCCAAGACAATTTTGTGGAAAAGACAAAAAAATCCCTCAAAACTATATTCAACCCTTAAAAAAAATTAATAACAATAATCTAGTTAATTAGGTTTTGCATAAAATAAAGTAACTTTATACATTATAATATATTCACATTTAAAAAGTGACTTTATATTATAACATAATATAATAACCTTATAAATTATGTTGAATTGTACAAGACAACTGAGAGGGGGGGGTGAATCTATTGTATCTAATTACATTCACTTCTAACCTTAATCAATTCCATAGTCACTTTAATCTATTATTAAGTATAAACATGAAATGCAGATAACATAAAGAAAATACTAGAGACACCAGATTTATGTGGAAAACCCAATGAGGGAAAACCACGGTGATGATTAACTCACAATATAATAGTAATGCAAAACCAGATACAAAGGCTCACTGTCAGAGGGCTCATTGCCCAAGATAGGACTCATTGTCTAGATAGGCTCACTACCTATATATAGGACTCGCTATCCAGAAGGAGGCTCACTACCTACAGAAAAAACCACCACAATAGGCTCCACACATTCACAGCCTTAATCAAAGAATTGCAGACACCATCAGCTCACTGCTTTCAAGATTCAAACACATTGAAGTATTGTTGCCTTGATTCACTTTCACATACTCTACTTCTCGCACTTGTTTCTCACACTTTTCTTTGCACTACTCACCTTCCTCACCTGTAATTCATGACAACTTGTCTTGTATTTATACCACCTTTAACCTTAGAAACTTTCTTCAAGGCCAACTACACTTTTTACATTTTACAAATTCAAATTAGGTCGGTGACTCAACATTCCCACAGTGGATAAGAATGAGATCATTGAACCAAATACATACTTAACTAGGACCCAAAACAACATCTTGGATGAATCACATGCTTCCTTAATTGACACTTATCCTTCATGTAATATGTAGAAACCAAGTCATCCAAACCTAATGAAAACACTAATGAAATTTGAAGTTCACACATCCACAACAAGATGATTGCATGTGGACCACCTAACGCACTTCACCATACACTGGAACACCTCTTAGAAACCTTCAAATTCATCTGCAACAACTGTAATAACTTCCATATACATAACACTCTCCATTAGTCCAACTGAACCATACAGACACACATAGTAGCTCTAGAACAAGCCTTCTGGAGTACCAAACCATGAGCACTTTTTCCAAAACACAATAAGACCATTATTAACATTCTTCTAGATTTGCAAGATCTGAGATAAACCATTAGAGGACTGCAAAGCAGAAACATTTATCCTAGTCCACAGACAAACAACTCTACTAGACCAGTTCACAAACCGGTGAACACAATTTTCACTCTTCATCAACCCAGAAGCTATAAATTAGGATATATCAACCAACGATGCCCATAAACAACACTACAGATCCGCACAAGCATAAGATCAACATAGAAGAAATGCATAGCACATTACCAGAGCACATTCAGAACACAAACACAACTTTGTCTTCACTGTTTATTAATTTTCTCAAAAGCACTTGATAATTCATCATATCAGCACACCTGAAACACCATAAAGATAGATCCATGTACTCACAACATCACTACATTATCTCAACCATACATGTACCACCTGCAATCACTTGATTCCTTTCACTGCAACAACCCGATTTGTGTTGAGATCAATGACAAAATTAATAACACCACCATACTCATTCATACTTGCAACAAATTATTCTATATTCATAAAAAAATATGAAAATAAAATAAAATATAATTAAAATAGTTATTAAATTTATGACATTTCAACATTATTCCTTGGTGTGCTTTAATAAATTTTTACCTCATACAGGTATTCAATCTAAACTTTTATTATCATCATTTCAACATATTTTTAATCTTGAATAATTATTCAATTGTATGATCATATAATTATAACATCTCATGGATAGAAAAGAATTGCATATAAGTGTATGGATGTGTATAGACATATCATAATACATTATATCTATTATGCTAATGTAATATGAATTTTATATATAGAAGCAATATTTTTTAGTACCTCTCATTTTCACTGACCATTTTTATATGTAGTACATTTTCTTTAATGACAATGATTAATAGATGTTAAACTATAAGAAAGAAACAAGGAACAACCAAATTTGATTATTTTCTTAGAAGCAAGGAGTCCCTTAATATAATTATAGGTTTGATAATCACTAAATTTTCTCCCAAGCCTAAAATATTTACCTTAATATTGAAATGCTTCTCCACTAGTCATTACACAAAACCTTGTCCTTTTTTCGCATGACTTTTTGATAATGGTATTTCATATGAGTTCATATTTGGTTGAGGATTTTATCAAATAGTTGGTGAGCCTTATGGATGAAATTTTTAGGAGACATTTTGTTAAATAATGTGTGGGTATAATTGTAGATTAATATTGCTTGAGGTAATTTGTCAAAAAAATTCATGCATAATTTATGCTTTCATATTAGGTATGTACCATTATTGGGGTTGTTGCAACTATAAAATTTGACAAAATAAACTCTAAACTATGATTTTATAGACATACATACCTTATTTCATAACCCCCATTTTAGCACATGCTATGAGGATGCTAGAAATACTACTAATTGCATTTGCTTGAAATTTTCTAAATCCTTTCAAACATATCCATTTCTTATATATTGGAATCAACATAATTCATGAGATCATAATTCTTTTAGATGTTCATGCAACTATAACATCTAACTAAATCCATTGTTAGATGTGCCTCAAGAGTAATGTTTGTAACTTGTTAAAATGATCTCACCTTAGCATAGGCATAGAGGATATGAGTAGAGGTTATGGAATCTAGTATTATAGTTATCACATGCATCTTGTTAATATTTATTAAGACAGTCTCAATAGATTCACTTTTTTTAATCACTTTCCTTGTAATCTCTCAAAGGATAAATAAATTTTGTAACTTGCATAACAAATTTTCAGGTATAATTGACTCCTAAATTCTTGCAAATAACAAGGGAAAGACATTTTTTACTTTCAAAACAAATTGAGTAGGGTTTTGGGTCTTGAGAACATGTTTACAAACTTTGTGTAATAGTGCATAACACCCTATAACCCTCCCTTGTATAAGGAATCAAGATTTTTTAAGGATTAGGCAACACATCAACCATTTTTTTGTAAAAGTGCTTTTCTTTAAGACTTTGACTTCTTTAGCAATTTCAATATTTTGGGGTTTTACAACATGTTTTCATATTGAATGTATGTGTTTATTTAAGTTCTAAGACTCCAAGTCACTAGAAAATTTGATGAATCTACTATAGATAAAATTGTATTTAAAATATTATCTAAACCTTTTAATTATTTTTCAAAATACTTCTTTGTCATTTATAAAGTATTGAACCCTTTAAAATGATTAAAATTTCATTTGCTAAAAACTCACCAACTAACATGGATCCTTTAAAATGTTGTTATACCATTGTTTATAGAATCAAGAATAAATAACACTCTCGTATGAACAATGTATAAAAACTTGTGATCATGTAGTAAAATCCTAAATTCTTACAAATTTATAATTATATATTGGATAGAATGTATTTGGACATGGAGAAACTATAAAAAAACTCATACACAAACATCAAAAGCACCACTTTTAATATACTGCAATACTTTTTTATGTCTTCATACAACTTTGTAAAATTGCAAACTAAGAAAATGTAAACTATGGAAATGCATATTGCGAAGTCTAGAAACTTGTGAATTGTATTAACTTTCTACATCTCTTCTCATGAGCACACATAGGGGAGGAACATTGACCAATGATATTACCATGTTGTGTGTATCTAATATTCAACTTCGTACAATCTAGGTAAATTAGATACAATGTATTACCCTTTTTCTAATCACAAGGGTTCTTATTCTCAACCTTCTTGTGTTTTGTACACTTATGTTATTTACCCTATTCTACCATTGAATAGAAGTAGCTTTATTTACTAATGTCTCATAATTTGTATTTGTAATAATATTTGGCATCTTGAAGTTTGAGATTCTATCGCATATTCTATAATTTGAAATTCTAGTTGAGCTATACATAATTATCACTTAGATGATTGTTCAATTGTCCTATGCATCTTTAGGGCTTCACACATATCACTTTTGGTTAAGATAGCTCATTTGCATTCCTGCACATTATCTCTTTTTGAGTTAAAGTGATTCATTTATACACCTACACCCACCCTATAAGTTTACAAATTATTCTTTGGTATTGTTAAGTAGCTATTTATTCTTACTTTAGATTTTTATATGATGCTACTCAGGGAATTTTATGTTTGTAGGTCTCAAGATGGATTTATCACTCCAAGAAGCATGTTCAAATCATCATCCTCGTCCATATCTATTGTATATATGTTTTCCATTCACTTTCATGCTGATAGTTTGTTTACTTTGACATGCATGATTCATAAAATATCTAAAATTAATTAGATCCATCCATCTCTATCAATTTATGTACATATTTTACTGTTATTTTTAAATTCAACTATTTTATCAAAAGTGATAGTGCATTGATTATTTTACTATATTAATTAACCCGAGTAATTTTGAAAAGGAGTTTTATTTGAATATTGTATCTTGCGCATTCTTCAATCTGACGTAGATGCAGGTTAAAATGGGCAAGCTACTCATCTCGAGGAGAATTTAGTTTAGAATTGGATTCTCGCCCCGACATCTTTCTTCACCTCTCATTTGTTTCAAAATTACGTCAGAAAAGCGTGTGTGTGTGAATTATAGCTTTCTCTGACTCATTGTTTGGCTCTTTCCACCACATTATCATATTCCTTCACTTAACTTCTAAACGTCATTGTAGGTGTCGGAAGCTTTAAATTTAATCCGGACATTAAAGAGCAGTTTCTGGAGTGGGGTTACGCGGACATATTTCTATGATTAGCGTTGTCCTAGGGATATAACTACCCCCTCACACCAACTTTAAATCTATAACTAGCAATCGCACCTTAGGGTGCAATGGGTACCTCGAAGAGGTTGGGAAGGTCAATAGGATAAAGTTTGGGTGGTTTGTTTCTTTGATTGGTGATAGATTTGGCAGAAGGTAAAGCCCAAGGTTTTATGAGTGAAACAACATGGGGCAAGGCTATGGTAAAATCACCATAAGAGAGGATGCAATAGATGGATAGTGAATGGACTCCTACACGAAACCCGGGGCTAAAGAAACAACAAGATTGTGTTAATAATTATATATTATTATTTATATATTGTTTAGTATACTTATATTATATTATATTATTTATTATCTAATATAAAAAATAATAAATAACATAATATATAATCTATAATATTAATTATATTTATTATTATATAATGTAATATATAATATAAATATAATTAACAATACAATATAAATATATAAATAGTGTAATATAATATATAATTTAAATATAAATATAATAAATAATAGATAAAAATAATAGATAAATAATATAATATAATAAATATATAAATAATATAATATTATATTATCTAATAACTAATGATAACTAATGTGATATTATATAATAATATAGTTTAATAGTATATAATAATATAGTGTTAATTTATTATTATAAAATATATATATTGAGAGGGGGTGAATCAATCTTCTATCAAATCTCAAACCCTCTGGAGCAAACTGAAACTTAAACTTTATAGCACATGCAAGAACATGAAATATAGAAACAATGCACAACACCAAATGTACACGGAAAACCCCAAAGGATAAAAACCATGGTGAGAAAAGTTGTTAGGAGCTATTGTCCTAATCCAACCTTACAAATGAATCACAATTATAACATTGTTTTAGGGCTACAACCTAAGGAAGCTACTACTCCCTGTAAAAGTTTTAGGGTCACTCCCAAGGAAGCTACAACTCCATGTAGTCATTGTTTTAGGGCTTCAACCCAAGGAAGTAACAACTCCATGTAGACATTGTTTTAGGGCTTCAACCCAAGGAAGCAACTACTCCTTGAACTGCTAACGAACTTTGAAAAGATTACAACATGACATCCTTTCTACTATCTGAATCTAACAATGAAGCTCAATCCTTTTGATGATTGTAATTCTTCTTTTTCCCTTCTCTTTTGATGATTGTGATTTTGCTTTGACAACTCTTCAACAATACTCTCTTCAAATGTCTTCTCTACAACTTAGTGGCTCACTACTTTTAGCCTTCAAGAAGTTTTTCCTTTAGCTCATTGCCTCCAGTAATCAGTTAGGTGCACTCTTCACTTCCTTTCTGTCACAAAATATCTTCAAGATGAATCTAGACAAGATCTACAACTTTTTCTCTCTTTAAGATGCACATCATAATGCATTACATATCCTATTTTTCTTCACACAATCACGCACCACCTAGATCATCTAAGTTTACAATATATACATGATATTACATAGATTACATTACATGTCGGCCAAACATAACTTGATCTGAATATTACAATTACAAGTCGGTCAAGATCAAAAACATAACATGAAACATGTAGAGGGCAACCCCAATTCGGACTACACACAACACCAAGAGGAACATGTCTTGTGGATTCCAACACACTCTTAACTTAGTCCTAAACACTCTTCATAGCATCAACCTTCAAAGAATAACATCTGCACACTTCGCACATTTGAAATTAGCACATGATTGTTTCATCAACTTACACCATCAACTAGCAACATATTAATCATCTTACATGCTTTCTTGTTGGCTTAGATGATTAAACTATTTAATTATAATCTAGGGGCTTGACCAAAGGTAAAGATCCTTGTATAGCAAGCTCCCAAAGTGTTCATCAACACCACCTTTCATCAAAATTAGATGTACTAGGAAGTAAGAAAAACATAATCCAAGCGACTAGAAATTCATAGCTTATTTTCATGCACATAGGATGAATTATTGAGGGTCACTTCTATGGGAAATAAATCTATTTTTGTGTGCATTATTTTAAGGTGAGAAAAGCAGAGGTTAGTTAGCAATCTATTAGAGCATCATATAACTAGATACATGATAATAGAGCATAGTTTCATTCACTAAGAAATAGTCTTCCAGAGCTGATCATTTATCCTTTCTTGTTGTTTTGAACAATTTATTTTATGTAAGTGTGATTTATTCTGTTACAACATGATATCTCTTTAATTAAAAAATAGGGAATAAGGACTTAATACATAAATAAAATAAAAATTGTATGTGCATGCATACAAGTCACATGCATTACTTTTTCCTAGGACTCTCCTCTAGTTATCGACATCTTACACACACAACGAATTGAAGGGGCATATAATATCTTTGATATTAAATTTCATAGTTATGGTGGCTCCTTGGAAACACTACAAGATCATTTTCTTATGATGGTTCCTTCACAACCCTGCATTACTTACTTATGATTATGATGTCTCCTTTGAAGCCTTATTAATATGATTGCTCATCCATAAACCTACATCTATGGTGGCTATTTAACAACTCCATATTGATCTCAATTTGGGTTAGAGTGATTTGATTACAATCCTACACCCACCTTTTTACATTTACACATTATTTGTTGGCATGGTATGTTGTTGTTTATGTTTATTTTAGATTTTGTTAGATGCTAATAATGGAATAATGTGCTTGCAAGTGTAGTTTTGACCTTCAAATCCAACATTAAAATTAATACTAGGCCCAATTTAACATACCTCCAACTATCTTTTACCCATTGACCTAATCACAAAATATTCAAATTTGCATGCTAGGTTGTTGTATAAAAGGACAAGAACCTAGTTCGACTAGACATGAGGTATCAACATAATATGACATTATAACATCATTATAAAAGCATTTAGAACAACATAACATTAGCATTTGCATTGGTGAGGATTACTATATGCATTGTATTCACTTATCCATCTATAAAACTTCATATATCATTTTTATGTACAAAAGATCAATCCACAAGTAGAATTTACTTTTGTAATTACTGTTTGGTGTGGAGCCTGATCAGTCTCCAAGTGGGAGATTGTTGGTATGTGGCGACTGATCATTGTATACTGTACACTCTTCATGTATCCTCATGGGGTTGGGGCCTGGTCCTGGGTTAAGTAACCAGAAAAATTTTTCTCTTGCTTTTTTCACGGCATTACCGAAAAATGGAAAAATCACCGAAAAGGGGAAAACCCCAACTTTGTATAACCCTAATCTAGAAGCTTCTAAAAAGTTGGTCATAACGGGTTTGTAATAGAGTTACAATATGATAAGAAACAGTGGTTATTCGCGATATTGTAATAGGGTTTTTGCACTGGTTAATGAAATCATTGGATGGTTGCGGTTTGGTGGATGTAGCCCATACTGGGTGAACCACGTTAAATTCTTTGTGTTATTTTTCTTGTCTGTGTTTTTATTTCCTGATTTATTTGATAAAATCTGCATTTAGCTTTTAGATATCTGCCTTCAAAACCTAACAATTACAAAATCCAATTTTGTATATACACATTCAACTCCAAAACATAACATAATTAGCAATATATTTAAGTATCACAAAATTAAATTTGATAACAATACATAAAATAAATTATTAAATGACAATATTTAAACAACAAAAATATCAAATCATACACAAATCTAAACCCATATTATTTTTTATCATTTTAAAAATACAATTAAATATTTATCTCTAATATACAATTATAATTTATTCCCTCCACAACTCTTGAATTAAAAATAAATAAAATTATAATATCTAACCAAACTTAATTACATCAAAGATGTTCCATTCTTTAAAAAAAGACAACTATTTTTACAAATCCACAATTGAATGTCCATTAAAATAATATAATACGATTGAAATAATCATGTTCATTCATTGTACTAGTTTTAATCTAGTTACTAAATTGGTAGTGTGAGAAAGAGAGAAATTTGTTATCTAGGAGAGATTGTTTTTCTACGTTAAGATGAATAAAAAAATAAAATTTTAATTGTTAAAGAATATTCTGAAATTAAAAAATAATAATTTTAGAAGTTTAAAATCACACATGGCTAAAATGTGGGAACTTTCTTGTGAAGTACATAAAAATTAAACAAACTCATGTAAGCTCGCCACCACTCCATTGGTTACTCACCTAGCATCGAGGGAAGGAGAAAAGTGAAGCATGAATGAGAAATAACTATAGTCAAGTGGTTGAATGAGGTAGTTTTGGCATGCAATGAGGTGACACAATAATAGAAAAAGGGGAAAATAGAGCATGAAATGATATTTATAAGGAAATTGAGGTGGAAGTGGAAGACACTTTTTGCTAGGATTTACTAGGGGTTTTGTAGGAAAAGAAAGAGAATTAGATAGAGAAAACAAAAGGAAAGGAAAATTGGGAAAAAAAACTAACATTAGGTTAGATGGATATTTTCTTTCATGTTTTTATGGTTTATGAAATTTATGAGTTTAGTGTGTACTGTATTTATATTTGAAAAATGGGTTTAAAATATCATAGACTAAAAAAGTAATGTTTCCTTTAATATAAATCTTCTTATAAGTACTTTTGACTCTTACCCTATATTTGGAACTCATTACCATATCTATTCTATAGTATGCTTGCATTATTACATAAAATGTTATGTAATGAAAGGAAATGATGAACTCAAAAATCTTTTTGAGAACTAATATGCACCTTTAGTATCTTATGATTTTTTAAACATGTTAGATTTCAACAACCTAATACAATCACATACTACTATGCCTTAAAGCGAAAACATACATAGATTAATTTCCATTAACCCTTAGAGGAAAGATAATGTAGTTTGTAGATCTACGAAAATTTTGACAGCATAATGACATGTAAATTATCATTTCAAGAATGAGAAAGAAGAAGAAAAGAAAAAAGATAGACAAAAGAGAAAGAATAATGATATACGTGGGGAAAACCCTTTCAAGTAAAAAAAACCCACACTCCAAAGCATTGAGCCAATGTATTAATTTGCAACAAAAATGTTCCAATACACTTGCAGGCTCACAACCTTAATATGGAGATACATCGTGTTCTTCTCGAGTAAATATGAAAGTATAACCCTGCGATAAAAAATTCTTCTCACCGCACAACTCCTCAAGCAAGCTCATATTTATAGAGAAAAATTTATACTTGCCAAAGTATAATTGCAACTCCAAAAATCTCACATTCTATGCAAACTCAACATGAAATAGAAACTACCTTCATGCACAACTCCACTTGTAATAGCAACTTTCCAATTTTGACTCTTTCTTGAATTATCTTCAACAAATAAAGCCCATAATAATTAAATAATTAAACACGCTATTAAAACCAAAGGTTGAGACACCTTCGTTTTCCCTAGCATTCTCTCACTTATCAAACACCTTTAAGAGCCAATGGAAACACATCATTTTAATTGCTAGGAGTCAATCAATAATAAGTACCTAAGGTGTTTTCCACAGTGTGTCAAATTGTGATATTTCTATCAGGATTCATTTGTGTAGTTCAAGTCAAACTCATTGACGCATGTTTCATTAGTAGTGGTTCACAAGAACCCATCTCTCATGATAATGAATGGTCCACTTAGCACTCATTGCATCTAGGTGATGCTCACAGAGGTGAAGCACTGGGCCTTCCCGAGAGGTCACCCATCCCAATATTATTCCAACTCAAGCATGCTTATTAATAGAGTTTTCCCTAAGGTTAAATCAATGAATCAACATCATCACAACCATCCATGAAACAACGTAAATCTTTAGCATACTTTCATTCCCTAATAATATACCTACAACAACATCCAAGATGTCCACCATATTAAGAAAGAACTCCTATCATCCTCCAACATGCAACCTATGGAAGAAAATGAACAAACCAAGGTGAAGATGCACCAATCCAAAGAACACAAGCATCAAATCCAAGTGATAACAAAGGTTGCATACTACTGTCACAAATCTATTGTGTTCAAGATCTTTACAGAAGAACCGATGTGCCCAATTTCAAACCCATTACCAAAATACAACTTTGAAGTCCAAACTTCCTCCAAGAACAAAATAGAACATGAATGTTCCAAAATAGTTAGAACAACAACCACAAGTGATTGTTTGCATCCAACTTAAACACCTATATGACTAGAAAATGCAACCACATAAAATTTTAATCCATCCTTTGGAATATTATATACCTCAAAGGTATCCAAAATATTTGTATGACTTATGACAACAACATATCCAACCCATAAGTTGCAATCATAAGCTCCATGTTTCAAAACTTCCAATGAAGAACATACACATTCAACAACTCCCACTACATGAGTAATATTAAATCTGAAAATAGACCATGGCATACCAAGAATACAAATAACCACTTATACTAAGGTGTGACAAATAATTCAACCATATAGTAACAAAGAACAATCATAATGATCCACACATGAAACACAAACCATTGCATAATATTTGATAACATGTCACCATAACTCTCCCAAGTCCACCACATTGAACCATGTGAACATGAACCTCCAAGAAGAAGCCATAGAACAAAGAGAAAACCTATAAATCATATCTCAATCATGTCCTTTCACCAACACCTCAAAGTGCCAATATGTGCCAAGTAATATCTCCTTCACAACCCCAAAATAAAAGCCTTAACAACACCCAAACATTCAATCTCATTAGATCAAACATAACATATATATCTCATGTCACCAAAATGGATGTAAGCTTCTCTAAACAAGGAAGATCAAACTCAAAACCATTCCCATATTAGGAAAACAACCCAATAACATCTCCAAAAATCTCACGAAATAAATAAAATACTCAAGGAGATAAATGTGTTGAACACTTCTCAAATGAACCCTCCAGAACTAGAAAGCATAGCTCAAGATTCATCTCTACAAGAAGACAAAGTATAAAACATAAAGCATCTAAAAATAAAATGGGCTAACCTTTCAAATGATTATCTGTCGAGTAGAAAAAGAGTGGGGAATGAGATTGCTCCTCTAGGATATACCATCTCATAAACTTTACCCAAGAATAACCTCCTCTCAGCTCCATCCTGAACTAACATCCATATCCAAGTGAAAGGCTCCTCGAGCTTTCTGGTGAAACACAACAACTACCTCACCCAAGTCTCCAAGTATCCATGCAACTGATCAATCCATGCTAAAATCCAAATGAAACAATGCACTCACATGAATCTCTCAAGCACATGAACAAGGTACTCGATACCAAAAGAACTAACTAGAGAACTGTCAAATCTACAACCATAGAATTAAGAACTCAAACATGGCATCATGATCCAACAAGTATCATGCCAAAAAACTTATGTACAAACAAGATTTCATCATTGCACAACACCAAAAAACATCCTCTCATAAAGGATCACTTGTCAAAAGACAAATCATAAAATCAACACCTTGACCAAAAACTCCAAAATTCCTCCATGGCTAACCAAGATATCAACATCTCCATTCACATGAAGATAACCATCTCCTAACAATAAAACTAAAAATGTCAAAGAACTCTCACAACAACAATAGGATCCAAGAGCTTCCCTATGACACTAACAACCAATTCCAAAGAAAATACATCACCAAGTGATGAATCCCCATCCCTACCAAAATTCCCACTGAATCGTGATATTGATCTCTCCATGGCATCATGATAATCATCTCGCAGATGAAGGTCATCCAGGTTTCACACACACTCAATTGGAGTCCTACCAACTCTAGAGAAAAAGTAGAATCAAAATATCCAAGACAAGAAGATAAATAAAATGCTACAAGTCTCATAACTAACCATCTAGGCACTCTCATCATCTATCTTCTCATCCCAAATAAAAACATCCAATGCAAAAATGGCCACAGAAAAATCTAACTAACAAAGTTTGCATCAACACTTAAACAATCTCATGGATATAGATAGTCCACATTCAAGTCATCCCACTACAACCAATGGGTAGCTAATCCAAAAAATGTATAACTAGTAGATCCATAAACAATGAAAAAAAAAATTTATCATCACATTAGTAACATGCAATTTGAGATATCAAAAAAGATAACATGTTGATTTTAAGACTCAATATCACTACCACACTCGATTTGCCAAACAAATCCACAACTGAGTATAATAGTCAAGGAACTAATCAAGCATTCCTACAAATTTATAAAATCATATCTATGCAAATTTAAATCCACTTAAACATCTAGAATAATAGATCATCACATAGTTCATCTGAACAAGTGAATACTCCAGATCTACACAAACCCACAACTTTTAGAACACAAAAAATTATAAAATCTTCAAAGGAAATAGGTTGTCCAAAAGTTTATAAAATATGAAATATACCAACTTCACAACCACCATCAAATCACCAACGATAAAACATATATCAACATTTCCTCATCAATAAAGCAACAAACCTCCTCAAAACATGCAATGCAAATTTGCGACTATCTTACATCTATAAATAACCCAGGGGAAACATAATCTATAAAATAGTTCATCTGTAGATCTACAAGACCACAAGCTTTGATTAATTGTGTAAAACTTACAAAACTATCGTTTTTAGTAACACACATGCAAATACATATCCACTTATCATCTGAAAGACACTAGAATAGTTAAATCAAAACAATAGAATATCATGAATATGCAAAACCATAGATTTTGAACATAAAATCTACAAAACCCACAAATCCAATGAACATGAAACTGAGACATGCGAGTAAAAACAACCAAAGAAAGAAGAGGTCTAGGAACTCTAGGCTCATTTGTAGGAAAACTCCACAACTACCATCATGAACAAGCATATAGAGGAGCTAGGATATTCCAGAAGCTTATAGATCATCTAATGATCAACTCCATAGCCTACATGTGTTCGAGGTTAATGAAACAGTACCTTCCAATGTTAAGGACAAAAACAAAGCACCCAACATAAGCACATCAAACCATAGTCATAACAACACAAGTTTCTCCATCTAAACAAAGAGCCTAACACAAACACCCAACATGAATACTCTACTACACACAAACACAAAACATAAGAACACCACTATGCATGAGGATTATAAAATATTATCAAATAGGAGCTCTAGATCAATACAATTTTAAATGAATCTACATGATCAACTCTAAAATACTCCATCTTTTCCATTCTTCAAAATGCCTATTGTCTCTTTAAAACAAGATCAACTACAAATCTTCCACTCAGATAAGGATTAATGATCAACCAATTCCTTCAAAATAAATTCCCTCAAGCTTGTCAAGCTAATAAATCACAATAGAAGAAATACCTAGAACCTTAAACACCATGAATCAACACATGTAATAACATGCAAGCAATAGGAAAGAACATGCAAGTACATGCAACTCACATGCAAGCACGTACAAATCATCAATCTTAGCTCTAATACCAAATGAAAAGAAATGATGAACTCAAAAATCCTTTTGAGAACCAATATGCACCTTCAGTATCTTATGTTTCTTTAAACAAACTAGATTTCAACAACCCAATACAAACACATACTACTATGCCTTAAAGAGGAAACAAACATAGTTTAATTTCCATCACATTATACCTTAGAGGAAAGATAATGTAGTTTGTAGATCTAGGAAAATTTTGATAGTAGAACATGTAAATTAAGATTTCAAGAACGAAAAAAGAAGAAGAATGATATACGCAGGGAAAACCCTTTCAGGTTAAAAACCTCATACTCTAAAGCATCAAACCAATGTATGAATCTGCAACAAAAAAGAGAGAAAGAAAAATGATATACGTGGGGAAAACCCTTTCAGGTAAAAAACCTTATACTCTAAAGCATCAAACCAATGTATTAATTTGCAACAAAAAAGTTACAATACACTTGCAAGCTCACAACCTTAACATGGAAATTACATCTTCCTCTTCTAGAGGAAATCCAACACCATAACCCTACAATGAAAAATTCTCCTCACCACACATCTCCTCAAGCAAGCTCATATTTACAGAGAAAAATTTGCACTTGTCAAAATATAATTGCACCTCCAAAAATCTCACATTACATGCAAACTCAACATGAAATAGAAACGACCTTCATGCACAACTCCACCTATAATAGAAACTTTCCATTTATGAATCTTTCTTGAGTTATCTTCAACAAATAAAGCCCATAATAATAAAATAATAAAATCATTAAACATGCTAAGAAAAAACAAAGGTTGAGACACCTTCTTTTTTCCAAAGAATGTATGCATATGCATATGAGTATACATTGAAGTATACTATATATAAAATTAAATAGTATTATGGGGTAACCAAATTTCTAGGTTGAACTCATTCACCTGCTTTTGGTGTTCATACAAAACTCATTTGCCATATTTATAAATATTGATTTTATTGTTTATAGATCTCATTCAGTATTATTGATAAATACTTCTTTTATTGTTCGTATAAAACTCACTCACCATATTGATAAATAAGTGGTGAGTTTAATTAAAATGAAATATTTCTTTATGTATTTGTGACATTGCACACTTTGTTATTGTTTAGAGATATAATTAAACACTTTAGTTTGAACATGCCATTATTCTTATCTAAAAATATATATAAAGAAAATTTGATATAATTTTTTTTGTTAAAGAATAGTAGTACGTTACACATTATCTTTTGGTGGATGTTCATACCCTATACCAAAGCTCTCATTTTGACACAAGCAGGGGGGATGATAGCAAAGGTTGTGGAATTTGGCTTCATGGTTGTCAATTGCATTTGCTTTGAGGAATGGAGAGAGAGAGGGAAGGGGGTATAAAGAGAGAAATAGAGTAAATGAGATAAATATATAAATACAAGATATAGAGAGAGGGGGCAAGAGATAGAAATATATAGAGAGAGAGAGAGGGAGAGAGATACACAAAGAGAGAGATAAGTCAAGAGATAGATCCCTATGGACATGTGTCATCTTTAGATTATTGACACAAAATGGTTGATCAAAAGTCAATATTTTTTCTCTCTTTCCCTTTATCCCTCTTATTTATATTTCATGGCATGTCTCTTTATTACTCCATTAATCTACCTCTCTCTATATATCTCTATCTCTATCTTCTTCTCTCCCTTTTTATTTTTTTTTCTCTCATCCCCTCTCTCTCCTACGTTTCTCTCTCCTCCCTCTCATGCTTTATCTCTGTTTCAAAATTCCCCTCTATATTGCACAAAATTTAGTAATTTCAAACCAAAGAAAAATCTAAAGTGAAATTTGTAATAAAGAGACACCTCTTCAAAAGAACAAATTGGATCTACTTTCAAGGCCATTATTTCCCTAAGAGTTTTTTTAATATCAGTAATTTCTAATACATGCAGATCATACATATATCTCGATGGATAAAAATTCTTCCAATAAATATATGTCAAGACGCTTATGAACTAGATTTTACCATACTAAAAACTATGAACATTCATTTTATTACCAAAAAAAAAAACTATTTCTATCATCACAAATAATATCAATATAAAATGTAAATGTACGATGCAACATAGCTTAACACTAAAAATGCTTTGGGAAAATCATGTCTATGCTATAAATGGTATGCACCATACCTACTTATCAACCTACATTGAGGTCCTCAATGCATCAACTACAAAAGACTTTGCCTGCGACTTTTTGGCAAGAAGTGATGAAGCCTACACTACTTAAAGTATGATCAAATGGTCTATCACATTATGTTTAACATCTAACTAGTGGCATCTAGTAGGAGAGAAGAGAGAGAAGGATATGACAAAGGGAGGGAAGAAGAGAAAAATAAAGAGAGACGAAGCGAGACATATAGTGGTAGAGAGAGGGAATATTTTTATATATAACAACTATTTATTTGTTTTTTGTGCATTTTAAGGATGCCACACTTATGCGAGTATAAAAATTAAATAATATATAAAGTTAAAGTAAGTGGATGCACAACCACTTCGAAACTATTCCTTATCCATCGAAGCATTGGTTGCACTCACATGTATGATGGCCCACCAATCGACCTCAAGTATTGCATAATTGCGTAAAATCCTATGAGAAAAATAAATAAATAAAAAATTATTTGTTGACCTTCCACACCTCGACATACCCATGCCACACGAAATATGATTGTTGGTATATATATAATCAATATTGTATGTGCATGCATTCAAACGTATGCAATGACGTTACGTGATGGGATGTAATTATTATTCTCATAAAGAGTTTTAAGTTCTTTCCGATACGACTTCCTCACACCACGCGTAATTTGTTTTGGTATCCTCTGTCGGCCTACACATTGGTTTTGAACTCTCGCGTCAACGGAGAATACGAGTATCTTGAGATCGATAAATTTTTGAAAAAAGGGTTAAAAGTAGTCTAGTTATTTTAAATTATGATAGTTTGTTTTGTTTAATTCATATGTTATGATTGATGTGACATATATAGATTGATTGATAATGTTTTTATTGTACTAGGTAGAGAGATTTTTGCAAATGATTGAAACTTTGGAATATAATTAAGTTCTTGTAGGGGCCATCCAATAACCGTCACCTCCATGTTCACTTAACCCCCCCAAAAAAAATTCACTTTGATCCATTAAAAAATTTTATTTGATTGAGTAAATAATTACAAAAACACCAATTGCTACTCATTATAATTACAAAAACACTAATGGCTGCTCATTAAGTGTTAAAGTGCATGTTTTAGAGTGGATTTAAAGCATAAACAACTATAATTGATGGAAATTAGAGTGGGCGGATACTAGGACATTAGGTGGCAGCAACCGGACGACACCTCTAAAAGGTGTCTTTTTGACCTCCGCACGCATATCCAACGCTCTCACACTCTACCGAATTGCCCAGAAGCCAAAAGCTTAGTTATAAGCTCTTAACTCATGGGCGAAAAAAACCCATAATTTTTTTTTTTGATTCGACGCACGGTTCACATTCTATGATTGCGCGAAGTTAGCCCTAGCGGGTACTGGGTCTTCTCCCCTAACATGGTTTTGTCTTATGTTTTCTTATTCTTCAATATCTATACGCCTATATATCTAAAGACGGGTAGTTTAGAGAAGCACCTCAAAGAAACGCCTAGTGTGTAGAGGGAAATTATGAAAGTGACTTGGTAACTAGTTAATCCTTGTTGTCAATGTACAATGTTCAAAGACATGTTAATTGAGTATGCAAGATGCTTAGATGATGAATCAATAGAGTAGTATGCACTTATATAAGGTTATGTGATTCAAGTGATATTCTGAATGCTTTCATCTATTAATTCAATGCCATGATCCTATTATGTCATGATCAACAATGATTTAGTGCCTACCTTGCCTTTAAATAAAAGATCATTGATGAAGCATTTTGACATGCAAGCTTTAACGTTCATATTATTTGAAGGATCAAATCAGGAAAGTGGAAAATTAATTTTGAATGTAGTGAGAACTATGTCACATGAGTGGTTCTGCATAGGTGACAAATTCATTCTCATGGTTGGGTTTAGGGTTAGAGAAACTTATAAAGATGGATTTGTCATGTTCTAAAATAATTTATTAAGCATACCAATGCCTAGTTTAAGGTTTTGAGTCAACTTGTAGGAAAATAAGACATATTAAGTATAAAGATATTGTATTTATGGTAGGACCAAAACTATGTAAAATAATAGGGTTAAAGAGAAAGGTATGCACTTTTCTCATCTATATTTTACACCCCCCCCCCCCTCGCTTTAGATTGCACTTCAGCTAAATAATGCATACTCAAGTAATGAAATAATTAAATGAAATAAGTAGGAAGATTCAAGAATATAGGGGTATAGATGAGGCCTCACAATTTATTCATGTTTTAGTAGAGCAATGTCACCTAATTTGTCCATATAAGTCACTGGTGGCACCTACAAATTATGTTGAAGCATGAAAATACCATCATAAACAATTGTATTTTTCTTTATCAGTTTGCTACATAACATGAGAGTTTGAAACCAATATCTAGTTAAATAAAGAATTTTCTCTATAATTCACCATGGCCTTGTTAATGCAAAGTATAACTAATAACCATTAATTAGATTTAAATTAAGAGTTGAGATTGATAACTTAAAATAAAATGGTTAAAAGTGGTTTAGGTATTTTAAATTATGACCATTTATTTTATTTTTTATTTAGTTTATATGATGATTTATGTGACATAATTTGACTCAAATAATAGAAAGGTGATTAGAAATAGATATAGATTGATTATGAGATTTCTAATGTACTAGACATATTTGTGCAAGTGATCTTGGGAGCATAATTAAGTCCTTACAACATGATTTTTCCAATGGTTCTTTGCTCTTCAATACTTATACGCTATTATCTAAAGATGGGTGGTGTAGAGAAGCACCTTAAGGAAACTCATACTATGTAGAGAGAAGATATGAAAGTGACTTGGTAACTAAACAATCCTTGTTGCCAATGTAACATGTTCAAAGACACAATAATCAAGAATGTGAGATGCATAGATGATGAATCAATAGTGTAGTATCCACTTATATAAGGGTTGATGCAATGCGAGTGATATTCTAATGCTCTTATCTACTAATTCAATATGACTATGCTATGATGGCATGGCCATTAGTGATTTAGTGTTTTTTCTTAAATATAGGATCTTTGGTGAAGTATTTTGGCGCACAAGCTAATGATTAACATTCATATTCTTTGAAAGGATCAAATCAAGAAAGTAGAAAAATAATTTTGAACAACAAAGACTAGGTCGCATGGTTGGTCCTACATAGGTGAAAAATTCATGCTTGCAATCTAGTTCAAGGTTAGAGAAAACCTACAAATATTGATTTGTCATATTCTAATTACAATTTATTAAGCATAAAAAAGGCTATTTCCAAATCTTGGAACTATTTACACAAAAAAAATAAAGCAAATTAAGTATAAGGATAGTGTATATATGGTAGGAACCAAAGTGTATAAAATAAAGGATAAAAGGGAAAGGTATGCACTTTTCTCTTCTATGTTTTACTTGGGCCACTTTAGATTGTATGTGAGCTAAATAAATCATGCATGTTGAAGTAGTGAAAGAATTAAATGAAATAAGTAGGAAGACTCAAGAACATGGAGGTATATATGAAGCCTTATAATTTATTCATGTTTTAGTAGAGCCATGTCTTCTTTATTGCACACACAAGTCATGAGTGACACCTACAAAATTATGTTGAAACATAAAAATGTATTCACAAAAATTACATTGGGCTAGATGCCTTAAAATCAATAATGTGTATCGAAGGAAGAGTAGTGTGAATGAAGTTATGATATAAGTGACAACATGGAGTTGGAAACATTGTGGTTGTTATGAAGGATACACACACGAACCTTGTAAAACTAAGATAAGTATATAAGCAATTTGCAAGCAATAATCATTAGAATGTGACTAAGTTGATTCACATGAAGGATATAACACGACCATATAAGTTGGGACATTATGAAAGTTGATGTAAGCAATAATCATGGAGTTTGAATTAGGGTGACCCCATGAAGTATACAACATGAACCATGTGAAAATAAGACAAAAAAATCATGATGTAAGTGACACTTATGGAGTTGGAATTAATGTAGCCCCCCATAGAGGATACAACCATGAACTATTCATACCTATGGCATGGTGGGATATAATGTAAAGTAAAAATTGTGAGGATGTAATTGAGTTGGACCTCATAAAGGATACAACATGAATGATGTAAAAACTAAGTCTAAGAAATGTGTATATAACACATGCCCCTTCTCAAATTAGAAAAATGCATTATGATGGATTTAGTTTGAGGAGATGACAAGGGTGTTGGCCCTAGTGTATAAAATTAAAACATGTGATTGTGAAACACCATGTGATAGGGGAAAATATATTTTGAATCCAATAAGTACCTTATGTGTGAAGACAAATCATACAAGAGTAGGATGGCCATGTGTTAAGTGTCATTATGCAAAATATATGATAATTATTGTGTAAGATATATGAATGAAGGAACAACACAATAATGATGACATGAGATATCATACAATTTGAGATAGCCATATGATGTATCATATAAAAATTACATAACAAGTATATGTAATAGATAAAATCATGATGTAACCACATGAAAATGTACATGGGTAAGAGCACAAAGTTGTGTCACACTTTATAAAGGAAACGATCAACACTGATCCAACTTTTAAACTTGAATCACTAAAAAATAGCATATATGATTTGAATTTTGAAATGATATAAACTAATAAAATGTGTATTTTTTAGGATATTTTATGTTCATATTTTTTTGAAAAAAAAAAAAAATTAGTTGAATATAGCTTTTTATAAATTTACATTACAATTTTGTTGTTGATAAAATGCTAAATAATGAAGTTACATGAGATGTCAATCTTTATATAGTAATTTTATTATTCAAAATTTTTATGTGTATTTATAACTTGAAACTTTAGTACATAGATTTTTTTTTTCAATTTTGATAAATATATATATATATTAAAATAAATATTAAAATGTGTGTGTACTAAAACACAAATATTTTCATTCAACGTCAACTTTTATATTGATAATTTATCTTAAATGAAAAATAAATTATACCATCTTGATATAGATTCTTTTATCTAGTGCATCATATTTTTCTTAAATTTTTTAATAAGTTTTAGTATTTTTCTTGACATGGTAATTAACCTAAAATTTTGTGTTGATAACCTTATTTAGTAAAAATAAAATATAAAATGTAAATAATGGTTAAAATATTTAAATATATATATTTTTTAGAACTATACTTATGGATCTTTAAAAGGGTATTTTTTATATTTTTTTTAAAATGTTATTTGCATGACTAGGAGTTGTCAAAACATCAAGTTTTTCAAACAATTTATTTTTTCGATAAATTGGCTTCAAAGTGGTCCTACATATAAATTTATCTAACAATTTTAGTTGGAAAAGTTGTGGACATATATAACTTAGCTAGAATGAATCTTACTAAATCATATGATTGACCAAAATTTATTTTTAGTTAGAAATACTTAAATTCAGTTGGGTTGATAAGTTGGCCAAAAGTGTGACACAACTTTGTACTTTTATCCACATGTAGAAAATGACTCCCCATGTTGTCCACCAATGTGAGGAAAAGAATAGGTGAATGAGATTTTGTAATGTATCCAATGTAGTCATGTAAGTGAAAGCTAAGTAATAGAGTAAGAATGACATCATATAAGAATGATAGCATAAACATGTTCTAGATAATAATCTCATGTAAATACGACATGAGATTTAGAGGTGCAATTAATGAGCATGAAAGGATCACAAGAGAAGCACCATAATGTAAATGGCATCAACATGTATTATAAAAAATATCTAAAATCTCCTAATGTTAAACCCATCAAATTAACACAATGTCTAAAATTTGAACACATTGACTATTTACATCAAGTAAATACCACAAAGGTAATCAATTGTTACAATTAATTTTTTTGGATATCGGATTAGTAAATTACCCAAATCTAAAGAATATTTACAATAACATTACCAAAATATTACATTTAGTTGAGCAATGCATAACATATTGAAAACACAAACCCATTATAATATTTGTCCACATAAAGTAAATTTTATTCTATCAAAATTCTTAAATTGACTATAATAAAAATAGAATCATATTTAATTGTTAATGCACATTGTGACAATTGAATGAATTAGGCTTGATTGCAAATTTAGCAAGTCTCATTAATGGTTGTTCACATATTTACTACTTGATAAGAAATAGAAAATTGTGAAGGTTGTTTTTGCTATAATCATTAACATTGTGAGAGAGATATATAATGGCTCATTTCCTAAGTTATAAGATATATATACATAACATTTCTTGTAGTTATAGGTGCACCAAATATGAAATCTAAAATGAAAATTGAGCTAACTAAAAATAAGTACCATTGTGGAAAAAAGAGTATCATAGAGGTATTTTACCTCCAACCATAGATCCATTAACTCCCCCATACTTTTTTCATGTTATGGATGTGAACCTTATATTCACAAAAAAAATCTCTTGATAACATCATTTAGGAGAGAGAGAATTCTAGGAATCATGCATGGACTGATGACCACGTAAACACACATTCCAATAGAAAATCCATAATACACAATGTATCCCCTAGACACCAATCAAATGTACATATTTATAACAATCCTACCTAAATAATGATATAGGATATTGATCCTCATATCAATTATCAATCATAATTAATTACAAATATTAGATCACAACTTCTTTATGCTTATGCTACAAATATAACTAGATTGCAACGATAGATGAGAATTTGATTCAATTCAAATTGTGAAGCTTATTAGATACCATCTAATAAATTTTCATGCATATAATTCTTTGGCAAAAGTATTGCATGTAAAATAGGTTCATAACCTTAAGGTGAAATGAACTAGGTTATGCCCCATTACCTCACAATGAGACATATATTAAAAAATATATTAATGTTAACTCCCAACTCAAACTCATGTCTTATCATGTTCTCCAAATCTAACCAATTTAAATAAAATACATGAGTAAATATAAGAAAGCATTTATATTGCAAACACACAACTCTATAAGTTATAGGGTTATTGGAAAAGATGCATTTGTATAAGAATATTAACATCCCATACTACTAATTCCAAAAATCTTACATATGTCAAACTTACCCCTAAAGAAAGTATCTCACAAAAAAGAATTTTTCTAAATCATTTTTAAACACAAGAAGACAAAACCAAGAGTTCAAAAAAAAGATCCCATAAAATAAGGTCAATATGTATTCACCTCACTAAATCCTATTTTCACAAATATTATTCACGTGGATTGCCATAAACTATCGAATAGTAAGTAGAACCATTGATATTTTCTTATTCCTTGGATTTTGTGTCTTCAAGGTACAAGTACTATCATATATAGGCTACAAGTCTAATTAGATACTCACATAAATCATATATCTTCAAATATGCTAAAATAATCTTAATATGTACATGTAGAAATATATCTTTTGACAAGAAACCACTCTAGTAATTTTAAATTGTTATTGATTTTATAATCAATACTTTAAAATAAAATAAAGAATAACTAAATTCGTCTTCTTCAAAATTTAAATTCTTAAATATTATTTATTTCAAGATTGAGTTTCATGCATTTTAAAATTGTTGGATTTGCACTCCTTCTATAAGATTCACAAATGAAAGAGAAAGAGATGGCACAAGCTCTAAGTCATAAAGGATGCTTACATAATAAATACCTCTCATTTGCAATATTTTTCATTTTTTTTGCTAGATATCATCTCTTTAGCACATAAATTGTTACCACATAGCCAAGCACAAGACACTAAATTCTAAGAAACTATATAACATCTACAAATACTATAGCATCGCCTATGACCTTATGCCACAAAGGAAGTAATTCTCAAGAAGAGGAACATTTACAAGATGTGTTCTTAGGCTTATCTTATGTGTTGAAGCATATTAAAATGTTGTAGGATATGTAATGAACAAGGAGATAGTAGAGTGAAATATACACACACACACCAAGCAAAATGATAATGATGTAATAATATTATGTAATTAACAAGAAGTATTAAGAAGAGATATATTATAATAGAATGATAATGATAGGAAGAAATAGATTATTGATGAATTGTGCATTACATATGAATCTACTATAATTACCTTTTCTTATATAAATAATTATATAAGTTTTGGTATATTTATAAATGAACACGATGTAACAACCCATTCCATTACACCCAAAATAATCAATTTTATTTTTATTTATTTATGTTAAGTCATTAAATGTTCATTCTCTTGTATACTTAATATTTCATCTATCCATCAAAACAAGATATGCATCCATCCATCAAAACAAGATAGACATTCATCCATCAAAATAGGATAGGAATCCATCTATCCATCAAAACAAGATAGGAAAGATGCTCTGACGAGAGACTTTAGACTCATATTAGTCACTCTCTCTAAAGACAACATTTCCTAATGGAAGTGCATCAAGGTCCATCTTTAGGAGTATTCAAAAGAAAAGTATGTAAATAAGAACTTGAAACCCACCTCAAAATTTTGGCCTAAGCCTCTCAGGGAATCAAGCAATCTTTTCAAGTATACAAGGAATATGTTTTATCTTGATACTAATCTTCGATATTTTACCCTTTCCCTTGATTAAATAAATATTTTATTTTAAGGGTGTCAAATTTCTTATGGATACACCCTAAGCCGCAAGATTGAACACCTGAGTACTGGGAGAATCCTTTGTTTCCCTAATTGCCTACATACCCTACTTCCAAACATGATCAAGGCATAAAATATGTAGTTCTATTTTCTATACTAAGTTTGATGTGAACTACTATGTGGGTATGCAACCCTTTCTAGGGCCCCTTTTCCCCAAACAATTCCTTTATGGCTGCTACCCATGAATGGAAGCAATAGTTATAAGTAAATAGTCTTCATGAGTAGTACTTATTTCCCAATCCAACTAATTCCTAGTCCTAAAATAATGTCACCCTTGAGACTGTTGAAACTAAATTTCCATCCCCATGATTAAATATCCAAAATTTATAAATAACATATACAAATAAAATAAAATCCTATTGAATCTTATAAGGAGGTTTACTAAGTTTGAACTAACGATTTTTTGGTTCATTTGATTAGTCTTTTTAGATTATCGATCCAAGAGAGATTTCTCCATCCCTTGAATTTTAATACCATCAAGATGTCCCTTATTTCTCCCTGGAGATTTAAAGGGACGATGCCACAAATGTCTTTGTTGTAACTTTGATAAGCTATATGTATAGTAGCTCAAGTGTGATGGCTTTACCTACAAAACTGAGCAAGAGGTACCATTGATATCGAACACTGCTGGTTTTTGGTTTTCAATTCTTGATTAAAAAATTTTAACTATGAAATGAAATATCAACTAATTACTTCTTCAAAATAAAATACTTTAAAAGTAAATAGTACTATTTGTTCTTGAAAATAATGCTAGCTTACTTTTTGGAAAATGAATACTAAATTATTTATTTTGAAAATGAATTTAGAATAACACTAATCTTGATCACTAATTTTACTATTATGAGAATAAGTAAATTAAGGCAATACTAATTATTGAAAATGAGTTTTGAACTAATACTAATTAGAACACATTCATTTTTTGAGAAAATAATTAAATATAACCTTGTTAGCTTCCAATTGAAAAACAAAACTTCCTTTCCACTTTTTGATCACCAAGTTCCCAGTGTGGGTGAGGTGAGAGCATATGTTGTACAAGATTACAAGATATTAAACAACTAAAAGAAATAAACACTTGTTTAGTGGGGTGAGAAACAACAAATCACCAAGAGCAACTCACTAATTCTTTTTTTTAAATAAATAAAAGAAATTTGTATTTATTGGGAAAATAAATAAATACTATTAAATATTTATTAACACTAACTTGATCACTAATCTATTATGCGAAAATAAAAAAATCAAGGCGATATTAATAGTTTAAGAAATAGAAACTAAATTACTTCCTTTGAAATTACTAATTTTCTTTTAGAAAAAGGAAATGAATTAAAGTAATAAATAAATGAATACTATATATTTTAACATTAATTTGATCACAAATCTATTGTGTAAAAGTAAACAAATTATTATAATATTAATTACTTAGAAAATAGATATTAAACTAGCAATCACACTTTGGTGTGCAATGGGTACGTTGAAGATGTGTGGAATGTAACGCCCCGCCATAGGACCCTAGAGGACAACACACTAACTACACATAAAAATGGTACACTATTATTTTTTGAAGTAAAAGTGTATTAAAGATTACAAATTATCAATAACTCGTATTCTAATCTAAGTCCTCTAAGGTTCGTGACTACGCTACTAGAATCCCATAAACCAAACTGACAAGAATTATAATCCATTACATTTCACCATTCCAACTAACAATGTGAATCAACCATCACACCACTTATAATGAATTATAAAAGACATCTAGATAACTAAAATATGCAATAGTCATCATCACATTATCCATTACAGAAGAGAGTCTAACATTGAATTTCAAAAGAATATAACATGAATGGTAAACATATCTAAATATACATAGGTTGAATTATGCCATCTCGAACAGCATTTAGGTATCATGACGCATTAATAAATTCCTCAAGATAATATATCCTAAGAAGTGACTTCTCAAGATACCTAAACCCTAAGAAGTCACTCCTCAAGATATCAAATCTTGAGTACTTCTTGATTCCAATGATGCCCTCAAGGTTCACTAGCAACATTACTCATCAAGATTAAAACATATATCTCTAAATCTTAATGTCAGAAGTAACATTATTAATCATCACAAGTCATCCATAGCTACCATTCAAATCAATTTCATTAGCTTTATCAATTACAATAGAGAGTTCCACAATAAGATACAATGTTACATCATTACATCGTGAATCACAATATTTCCTTGAACACATGTGAGGAGAGTACATCAGAAGTTTAATACATGATACAAGAGAATAATGATATAATACAACTACATGGAATGTAATCCACATGATCTGGGACAAGTGCAAAAATCTTCATATCCAAGAGTAGTCACCATGAACACGAACAAGAGAGTGAACCCAATGAAGTACAAGGCACATTCCACCCGACCATGTGGAACTCTAAGGTCCACCCCTCATGCTAGGAGATAGTGAAAGGGTCCCACCACACAATGACAAAAAGGTGACAATCCACTTACACAACAAGGCTATAAAGATTACTAAAAAGAAAGTACAACAGAATACCACACAATAGTGACACAACATCTAGAGGCACACATATACATCACATGAAAATACAATCACAGGAGTGCTAGGTTTTAGTAGGGGAGAGTGTCATCGCATGGTCCTAGAATGGGTTGTCTTGATAGTCTTTCTCTTGATGTTGGCCCCCATCTATGGTTGTCCTAATAGTCTCACATTTGACACTGGCCCCATAGGGTGACACATGCAATACCAATTATCCTTTCATAGGGACAAGGAAATTGGTCTTGCCAACCAGGCCTTCTCAATCCATCCTTAGCTCGAACAAGCGCTATAGGTATGGGTGAGGCATCCAATTATCTTAGTTAAAGTGAAATTCTACCCAACCCCCTAGTTAATTAATTAGGTTATCACTTGAATAGGAAACTCTCACATGGGTTATCCTAGATGCCACTTTGTGCACCAGCCCTCATTAAGAGCCACTCCCCCTTCTACAACTAGGAACCCAATAAAATCAAAAGATAAGGCCAATTTGCACAATCACAAAACCTCAAATTAACTTACATAACAAGGCAAGGCACAACCCATCTCGTATACAAGTACTAACCACATTAGTGAATATACAGTGCAAGGCTAATGGCCAACATACTCTCATTCAATACATAAACCACCATCTCAAAATGAACAATCAGAGATTCATCAAGTAGGAAACCTCCCCCTAGCCTCTAGAAGACAAACTAATCATTTACACAAATAGTCTCACAAGAACAATAAGCACAAGTACCCCCATTCCAATAATCAACACAAACTCCACCAATAACAATTCCGCATGGAGGGTTTACAGCTAAAGTAACACACCATTTTGCAAAAAACATGCAATACTTAAGATTGTTTAAGGAGGAGTCTAAGTTCACATTAAACAAACTCATTATTATTTAAATGTAAGTAAATTAATCATTTAATTTAATTGCAGAGATAAAACACATTCAATTCAGTCATTTTTCTAACACTATGTTTCATTCACGAGAACACCTATTCAAATATATATTTATATATATACATATATATATATATTTATAATGTTTTTTTACAATAATCATACCGATGCTATAGATAAACAAAATCATTAAGATGTATATATATTACATACTTGAATAAACTTCAATAAGGAAATTTTCATATTGTTGTTTTAATCGGAACTTCATAAAGCACCATAAAATAAGAATACGTGCTTATATATATGTATGTATGCATCATATTGATATCTATAAGATTAGAGTTTGATGGCCTTTCGAATGCAAAAACAGTTAGAATTACCAATTATAAAATGACAAATGGTTTATTCTTCTTTGGACGCATCGATTGTCATATCTATTCTTATCCAAGAACTCAGTCTATTGCATGAAAAATCTCTAGAAGTCGTCATGGGTGCGGCCAAATTAAAGACTCTATAGGAATTTAGGAGACACTGGTAATGTTAATTACATCGAATTAAAAACAAGGCTAAGGCGTCTCACAAAGGAAATAGAAGCATGCAAGAGGTGGACGACATTCAAATACAAATCTTGGTAACAAAATAAAACAAGAAGAATGTCAATGTGCATTAAATTCTTAGTTTTCAAGGACCGGACCAGCCAATTCAATAGCTTATAAAAGAGCAATATCAATTCTCATTCCATATCGATTGGTTCATACAACACCAATTAAACATGCAAGGACTCCCTTCAATTTCTATACAGCAGGGCAACTATTATGAGAGAGGTACGCTGTTCAAAAGGGGTCGCTATGTACAAAGGGTGTAAAATTTTTATTGAACATAGTTTTATTGCAAATCAGAAACGACTTCAATAAGAAACGAATGAGGGTGGATTAAGAATTTCAACTTTCACAGCTTAACACTATAGAGTATCGGCCCTTATCATAGACCATCGAATGACAAGGAGGGCAGAAGGAATTAGAAAAGAATGCAAAAGAAACTTCTTCCAAGCCATGGTATAAACAACCTATAGGAAGCGAGACAAATATATATATAACCTACCACACATTAACTATTCAGGGGCTAACTTTGATTACAAACTACAGAGCACACAAATTTAAAACAGAGCATACAAGAATTCAAAAAAAGAGTTTAGTGTGCCAATCTAATGAGACTTTGGTAGGGAAGAATGAAGATGATCTTAAGCAATTCGCATTATGAAACTAGAAAACAAAAACAAACTTTTGAGCAAGAACCTTGAATACACGCAATTTAATTTACAGAGGGGTTCAAAGTATTTTTCAGAGATTTCATTTACTAACAATTTCAATTTAAGTTTTGCAAGGGTAAAGGACAATAGCAATGAAACCTAGTTTATACACTTGTCACCGCTGAAGTCTTGATGCAAAACTTTTCCAATTCCCAACTTCTACTCCTTTTGAGTTTCCACAACACTACAAAAAAAAACCACCAATTCTCGCCTTCCAAAACACCCAAGAAATTTTTTCCAGAACCAAAGAAAGTTCACAATCAAGAGAAAAAAACAAGATTAGTTTCTCCAAAAATAACCAAAAATCCCCTCTTAGTTAACTCTAAATAATTTATTTATTACTTTCCTTCTCATCCGTAACAACATCCACCCTTAATAAATTTATTTATTTCCTTTTATTTTCCCCACTATTCACAACTGCCACTATTTATCTTTATCTTTTATAATTTTAATCATATCTTATGATTTACACACAATAATCAAACAATTAAAATATTAATTTTATTAATTTAATCTTCCATATATTTTATTTGCAAATCACCTCAATTTAACATATTCATTTAAATATTTCATTTTAAACCATAAATTTCAATTCATTAAAATCAAATAAATACTTTAATAATATTTAATTTAATTAATACTTCAGTTTTATAAAAGCTTTTATCTTAATTATTCCAAAACCTATTAATCTGATAATCTTTATTTTAACAAAATAATCAAACAAGGCCACAATCATGTACATCACTCAAATGAACATACTATTACATAATACCTTATCGCAAAGCGAAACAGAAAGCAGAACAACAACAACATCAACAAGACGACTCAAACTGACTACACAACAAGGAACGGTAAACGGGCACTCATCCTCATCAAGGATGATGGTTCAACGTGGGGAACCCGATGCTATCTCTAAATCAACAACCTCCATTGGATATAAGGCACACTCAAACCTAGAAATTCATGTGGATTTGATGCCTGGTACCTGCAACATGCAACAAACCACACAGTCGAACGTGTATATAGACAAATAAGCAAACACACCGTGAAGGGAAAATCGTAGCGTCGTAGGGCACTCACAAGCGAGTGATGTGACCATGTTCCCCTTCACCAATACATCAACACATAATAAATAGCTATCAACTCATGATGAGAACATACATCTAACAATCACATAATACTCATATCAATGATAACTCGCATAAACAATTAAACTAATCCACTAAGCATGGTATAAGCATAAAACATTAGCTATAAACGTGTCATCATAACTCTGCATCAAATTGTCATAATATCCAAGCATCAAAAAAAAAGTATCATAATGTCCAAATACAACCCAAGTAACTGCTAGAAGCGAAAAGAAAACTGAGGGGCACTACATCCTTCCCCCTTGGACCAGGCTTACTCCTGGAAGCTTGCAAATAGATATGGGTATAATTCTCTCATCTTGGAAGCATCCTCCCATGTCATAGAATCATTCGAATCCCACTGGACCTGAACCTGCTCAATGTATCAACCCCTGAGGGTGTTTCATTTGCGTTGAATGACGTCCATAGGCTCCAAAGCCAGTTGTCTGTCCTCTACTTGTAATGCATTCCAATCAATGACATGAGATATATCTGGATAATAAGGTCTAAGCACAAAAACGTGAAACACATCATGAATGCGTGAGAGATTGGGTGGAAAAGAGAGACGATAAGCTACTGGATCAATCCTCTCCAACACCTCAAAAGTCCCAATGAAGTGTGGTGCAAGTTTAAAGCCTTTTCCATAACGGATTAGACTCTTTCGCGGATGCACCCGCAAGAACACTCGGTCTCCAACTAAGAACTAATAGTCAACCCTATGAGCATCTGCATATTTCTTTTGTCTATCTTAGACTGCCCCCAAATGCTCTATAATGTGAATCACCTGTTGCTCCATCTCCTGAAGCATCTCCGGACCAAGGAGAACTCTGTCCTCCAAATGATCCCAACTCAATGGGGTCCGAAAAGGTCGATCATACAACGCCTGGAAAGGAAGCATGCCAATAGAGTTGTGATAACTATTATTGTATGCAAACTCTACCAAATACAGGTAGTCCTCCCAACGTGACTATTGATCCATAATGTACATCTGAAGCATATCCTCAAGGATTTGATTGACCCTCTCAGTCCGCCCATCAGTCTCTGGATGATAAGCTAAATTGAAGTTCAACTGAGTCCCCAACGCATGTTGCAGGGACGTCCAAAGAGCTGAAGTAAACACTAGATCTCTATTTGAGATAATCCTGCAATGAATATCATGCAACTTGACAATTTCCTCCATGAATATTTTGGCCACCAATGAAGCATTGTATGAGGATCAGATAGGAGAGAAGTGTGCGACCTTTGTCAACCTATCCACAATGACCATAATGGCGTCATGCCAACGGGAAGAAATGGGAAAACTAACAATAAAATCCAATGATATATGTCCCATTTCCACTCAGGGACCAGATGGGGCTGCAAAAGACCTACAAGATGCTAATGTTCTCCCTTTGCACTCTGACACTCCAAACATCTAGACATAAAATCAGTGATAACCCTCTTCATTCCAACCCAAAATTATAGTTGTCGAAGGTTTGTGTGCATCTTTTTGACACCCGGATGAGCTGAATAGGGTGCCCGATGTGCCTCTGTCATGATCAAAGTACGAAGATATCCTAAGGAAGAAACATAAATATGACCCAAGTGCCTCAAAAGGCCATCTGACTCAAGGGAATATCCTACAAATCTTCCCTCTAAAACTCTGCCTAACTCCACCTCAGTCCTCACCTCCTGGTATGAACTATCTGTAGGAAGTGTGGTAAGGATCTGACTGCTCAAGTCCACTCCAAGAGTTTTTGATGGGTGGTTTAGCACTTCTCAACATAGGTAATGCATAGGTGCATCGCCTCTCTTGAAAAGAAATCTCCAACAACAAGTTGCTAAAAAATTACCCCAAGGTCTCTCAGGTGTCAGGTCATGACTTGCTTGGAATATCTCAGTTTGTTTAATGTGATATTTCTAGTAATCATAGGGAAGACTTACGTGAGTTAAGCTAGGAGGAATTGGTTCGTTTAATGGAGTTCTTGAGATGGGAATTTTTTGCGCAATTGTTGTAGGTTCAAACAACAGTCTAAAAACTCCTATTTCAGCTTCAAATTTGGCTTTACAATGTGCAATGAACCTTGTTCAAAGTCACTAAAAAAAAAGGGAAAAAGGGCAGGGAAGTGAAGAGGTTCCTAGATCTGAAACTAGCGATGAACAATGACAATGGAGGTTGCTACAGTGGGCCATCCTTCCCAAGACTTAGTTCCACTTAACCAAGAAATTCTACAATATCATGAAACTAGTGCAATCTTCTAAGGTCTGCAAATTTTAGCTTTTCATCCACCGTGAATATGAATAAAGAGATGAGATTTAAGTGCAAAAATAATATAAAGTGCAGACTAACTTTGTACAGTTGTATATCATCAATATGTAGCAAAAAGTATGAAGTAAGAAGAGGTCAACATCATAACAATCTCTAGCATCAATGAACAACATCTAACTAATCTACTAAAGCAAACTGAAACACATAGAATATAAAAGTAAATCTACTCTAATTCAACACAAATGAGAAGAAGAATCGTGCAACATGAAGTTGGAACTCAAGAATCCACCAAATCAATGAATTTCTATTAATATTCCAGCAACATGTCTTTACAACAACTCAACTCTCTCTTGAAAATGAGAGGAGACCCCCTATTTATAGTTTTCCAAAAGTGAAATGAATGGCTAGGATTTACTTTCATTGTGTGGCCCAGATTCATTTTGTATTAGGGTTTCACCTACCCCCAAATATATAGTAATTTAAAATTATATTTTGTCTTTTGCCTGTTTTGTCTTCTTGTGGAGCAACACTGTAGCTCTTTTGTCTTCTAGTTGTTTGTTGTGACCACACTATGAGGAATTCATCATCTATGACTGGCTTTCCATCCTCCTTTTGTGACGTGGCATACTCTACAAATTTCTCGATCAACGTCTTGAGCTTATCCCATTCCATTATATCGGATTAGATTACCTAAAATGTCAATTTCTTTGATCGGCTTGTGATTTGTTCCCAATTCTCCATGCACTTGGGTGTAGCCTTGATTAATTGCTCGGACTGAACAGAGGCATTGGTGGTGAATTCCATGAAATCTGTTGTTAGCACACTTGATGATCCCATTTCCATCTTCTTGTGGAAATATGACTTGATTTTTCCTGCATCGAGCTCGAGGGTCGACATCTCGTAATCTGTCATTAGCTTGAGGTAGTCCTCTGCATCAACCCTATGCTCCTTAACCCATGCCATATCAAGCCCTACCTCATGGAATACCTGCTCTAAGACATCCCTTTTGTGGTCTAAGCTCATTTTCCATGTCTCCACGAGCCACTGATCAACCTTTACCAAACCCAACTCCTTTTCCCATAATTTATTGTTAATCTTGAGGATGGCCTCGATCTTTGGATAAGTGGTCCTATAAAGTTCCATGAAGTCTTGGAAAATCTTCTCAGTTCCCTTCAATTTTTTTTGCAACTCCCAGAACTTATTTATTATTCAGACGACCTGACCGATGCCCATATCACCATTATAAATTACCCGACGAAACCAATATTCAATAGCCTTCGTCCAACTCTTTCTCTTTTCTAGCTTGCTGGTGTGCTCTTCTGACAGCGGAAATGGGGGAGTTGATGACATAGTGGGGAGCTCCTCAGTTAAAGACCATTGTTGAATATAGGTTGTCAGATTCGCCACTTGTGCCTTTAGCTCTTCTTTGAAGTTCTTATCTTTCTGTATTTCGTGCATGATGGTGGCGACGAATCCCTAAAGATGGTCAATTTTCTACTCTCTAGTAGTTGTCCCCAAATCAATGGTAGAAAAATTATAGTTGACCCCTTCCTCACCCATCACTGGGGTGGAAATTTTCACTATCCTGGATCCGGATGCATCCATTGTCAAGTGAGATTTGACCCTTGGTTTCTTTTCCTTTTTTGTGCTGATTTGGGCTCGAGCCAAGATAGCTTCCAGCCTTGCCTTTGGATCCGCTGGGGTCTGGGTCTTCTTCTCTAATTGCTTCTCAAGCCATTCAGGCATCCGAGATTCTCTTTCTGGTGATTCTTCACCACCTTCTTCCTCACGGGTGTGTTGGATTTGCATTGTTTTATCACCTGAAGTTTCCTACTCTGGCTTTTCTCCTTCTTCTTCATCTGAATCTTGAATGAACACTGTTTATTTTCCCGAAGATTTGGCGGTTGTATGTTCCTTGGGGTTGTCCTTCCCCTTAGAAATTCTTTCTTCTTCCTTTTAATGTTAAGACCCAAGCTTTTCATGATGCTCTACTTCTGGACTCTTTCTTGTTTCAGCTTCTTGAGGCTTGTCTTCTTCTTTCTTTTCTTTCTCCTCCTCCTCTTTTTCTTCCAAAGGAGGTATCTCTTTATCATGCTTGGGGCTTAGATCTTGCTCCCCTATTGGAGGTTTAGTGTCCATTTCTTCATCAGTATCTTTCTCTTCAACAGCAAGCTGCTTTTCAACCTCCTCTCCAACATCTTTGAGTTGTTGGGCCAACTCTTCTTTGAGTTCAGGATCGAAAGTCTCCACAATATACTTTGCACTTAGCTTCTCATCATCTTCCTCAGAGGATTGTGTTTCCTCCTCCTTGTGGACTACTTCATCAATCACAAAATGTTGATATGGGGATGCTCATGGTAGTCGCCATCCTCTTCTTCCATTTTCTTGCTTGCTTCTTTTTGTTGCCTATCCAATTCCTCAGAGATTTGCATTATTGCCTCCATCAAAGGAGGCTCGGTAGGAGGAGGAGGGACGGGGAGGCCAGTTATAGCCTGAGCCAGGGCAACTGTACTACAGGATTTGCAAATATTCTAGAAAGCTTCGATGGCATATTCTCCATGTACTTAGAAAAGGCTTCTGGAAGCGTGAGAGTGGGTATTGGTATTATGATAGTAGCTAGTGGGAGGGCTGATGATGGAGTCATGGATGAGGAAGAGAGTGGGGAAGTGGTGGCAGATGAGGAATCCACAACTATGATCTAAGCCACAGGAGAAGTAGAGGCAAGGTGGACTGAAATATCCACTATTGGTGGGGAGGTGGTAACCATTGCCTGCGAAGCAGGCGAAGGAGTAACAGTGGTAGCAACAGTTGCAGCTGGGGTAGCAAGCGTTGGAGGTGGAGACTCCTTCATGGATTGGGTCCTCCTGAATGGTGGGTATCCTTGCGAAACTGCTTGATCTCCTTTACCTTTTGGAAGTTTCAACTTCTAAAGCCTTCCCCGAAGACTCCATAGATTTGGGTTGACATTCAACAGCCTCATCTCTCTTCTTAAATCGTGTATTTGGGGGAGATGTTGAAGTCTCCCCAATAAGGGAAGCATCGACAGAGGCACTGTCAGTCTCATCCTCTGTTATATCTTCGAGTTCCCTGTATGTTAAGGTCACTCCTTGCAGCTTTAATTGAGCAATTTTCCCATCAACCCATTGTCTTGTCCTTGCCTCAACATGATTTTTTATAATTTCAAGGTCATCGACCTCTTCTTCATTCTAGTCAATTAATGATAGTGATAGGTTGGCAACAACATTATACCTTGGATCCACTACTGTTCTTTCCTCTTCAACTACTTGTTTTGGCACTGGGAACAATTTCACTATCTTGACAAAGTATGTCGTCATGCACATGTATTGTCACATACACACATCCTTGTCATCTTTGCAGTTGACCCAAAACTATTCAACATTATGCAAGTGGGCATATTTGAGTCTGACCATCTTCTTAAGCTTTCCATATGGAATCATTCGCGGTCGGGCAATGTGGAGCCTCAGGTTATATTCATTTAGCTCCTTATCATAATATTCCGCACACTAGGATGTGTGAAATTCATACATTCCCTGGCCGAAGGAGAGGGGATAAGGAATCCCCTCTCTATGCTTGTCACTTAGGAGGGTATGTGCATGTTGCAGCTATCAAGAGAGTTCAAGTAGTATCAATTGATCATTTGGGTACCGGGGCAACTTATATGGTTTCTCAGAGAAACCCTCAGCTCGAATGTAGGTGAACTTTGGAAATTGTATGAATAGGAAGCCAAACCGGTAGATAAAAGTGTTAGCACTGTGTGAGACCCTTCTTTCAAGGTCAGCCCAATCATTTTGATGATATGGCCTATGAAGGCGTCATTGACTCTGCAGTAGTCCCTCTTGAAATTCTTGTATTGGAACTGAGGGTACTTATCATACACCTTTAGCTCCCTTTCTGGAGTTGGGTTTGGTGCCACAAATAATCCCCTATATTGGGTGTGGTTGGCAAGCAAGTAGACTACGTATGATGTCATATAGAAGCGCAGGGTTTTTTTCACTACCGCAAATTCCTCGTGCAAGTAGTTGCTAATCATTCCAGCCCAGTAAAACTTAGTGTCCCCTCAAATTATTTCTTCTATAAAATAGAGCATCCATTCCTAAAAGAAGGTTGTAGTCAAGAGGCCCATAGCTCTGCTCAAAAGGGTTACCAATTCATGGTAATCTTCGTAGAAGTCACTTCGAAAGAGCTCCTAGGGAACTTTATTAGCACTACCCCTCTTTTCCTTCAGCCAGTACTGATTGATGAGTTTCTTGCATTTAAGGGGATCATTATCCCACATCTGCTTACTATATTCCTTAGGTGTCTCCTCCATCTCGTTGAAGGTAGGGATGTGAAAGGTCCTCCCTATTTATTTGGTAGATAGATCAACGAATACATTTCCATCCCTATCCACTATTCTTTTTGTATCTTCCTGATATGCCTCCCTATAGGCCATTACAAGCTCAAGGGCTATGAGAGCCGGTGGGAACCCAACAGCCTTGGCCAACCCACTGCTTCTGATTCTTCTAGCATTCTCTGTTGTAGGGTTGAGTCGAACCCTTCACTTAAATTTGTCAATGTCAATGTGTCCCAGAGTAGTGTCTAAGATCTCTTTCCAGTCTGTGGTGACTTTTAAATTGAGAGGTTCCCCTTGGAACTTATATCTCATCTGGTCGTTATCCTCTTTACCCCTGGGTGCTTTGGCGATCTTCTTCCCTTTGTCTTTTTTCGTGGCCACCCCCGAGGACCTGGCAGCAAGTTCCGTATATCCTACAATCAAAGGAGCATTAAATGATTCAAACATAAAAATACAAGGAATGTTAGCCAAAATCCTACAAAATAGTGTTAGATCAGATGATTCATACTTATTATCATAAAATCCTCTAAAAATCCTTTGTCTTTTGTTTGGGGGAAATTGGATAATGCGGGCCCAAGGGTGCGGGTTTCCCTGGCCTGACAACTATTTTGGAGGCTCCGCCATTGAAAACGGTGTTGGCAAGGCGACATCTCGTAAGCGGAATCTTGCAATGAGGGATCTGTGGGATCGGAGGACAACAATCATCATATGTTTAAACTTTTAAGGGTGTGGGTCGAAAGGTGCGGAAGGACATGAGGTGTCGGTCGTTCAGAACGAAACTGGTGGGACGGAAGTCTCGCAAGGGAGGCCCTCATGGTCGAGTCCGCAGGAGGTAAGTGCATTGAGGTAAAGGCATCATCAAGACCCGCTAGTCGGAAGGACGTCACCCTTTCGCTATTTTCACTTAGTCGTTTGATCGGCGACAAAAGGTCAGCAGAAACCTGCAAGGAATGGTCCGCAAGTGATATGGCGTTAATAGCGTGCTTGGATGATGGCCAAAAATGTAGGGTCCGGAGGGTAGAGGGATGTTATGTGAAGGTCGTTTGGAACAGCAAAGCCCAAGCGGAATTCTGAAGATGGAAGTTCGCAGGACTCAACCTGCATAGCTCACGACTTAGTCTTTTCGAATTTTAACCCTAGATGGCTACTGCAAGGGAAGGACCCGGTAAGCGGACGGATGGATCACGAAGGCCGTTGAAAATGGTGAAATCTGGACGAAATCCTGCAAACAAAGATCCGTAGGATTTGGCCTGCATGGGTCAAGATGTTGGTTTCTGCTTAGTCAGGCGTCGATCGATGATCGGGAGTGTGGGACCCACCCGTTGGGAGGATGCGATCGGAGGGTCGTTCGAAACGACCAAGCCTGGGAGAAATCCCTTGGACGGAGATCCACGCTTGTGGACCTAAGAGGGTCGGAATGTCAATTCCCTGGACTTGTAAAATTTTGCAGAGTTTTGCAACAGCTAGGTGGAAGGAGCATCCCGCATATGCGGGCCTGACAAAGATGATAGCCGTTTTCGAAAGTTGAAATGTTTGCAAGGGAAAAGGACGATGACAAGAGGGTTGCAGGCCTGAAGGTCACAAACGTCGAGTCCAAGAATAACGGGGAGGGAATCAAGTTCCACATGCTTCCAGATCATTATTGTTTAAGGATTTTCAAGTTTTAAATTGTGGGTTTCGTGGGGAAAGTGTTATTCGGCCTAATTTTATCATTTTTATCAGAGAACACTTAAGCATTTTATATTTTTAGAGGAAACACACATGGTGAAGGGTGACGAAAAACTCACCTCTAGATCCCACATGGTCGATAATGAATCGCACTTCAAATGTTGCTCGAATTGGCAAATGCAAGGCGCAGGCGCGAAGGCGGTGAAAGCAGCAAGCTCTGACACGTTCTGCAAAGGAATGTTTGTGAAAATGACAGCTCAAGTAAGCTATTTATAGAAAATGTGGCATTGAATTCCATACATAAATGCTCGTATGTTGGCATTAAGGGTTGGTGAAAAATCATTTTGAAAACGGCGGCGAGAAGAGCAGAGTCCACTGAGCGGACGACGGTCGGGAGTTAGCCGTTTGGGATGGCCGATGATGAAAAGGGAAAATCTGAGTGGAGTCCCGCGAGGTGGGAGGAAGTTTTGAGATAGTCATTTGGAATGGTGAAGGCACCAAGGAAACTCGCATAGGGTGACCCGTAGGGGTAGACCTGCACTGGCTATAGGACGCCAGTTTTGAAGATCAAAGACAAACAAACAAGGAAATCCCGCGATGAATTAGGACTTTGCACTAACTCATTTGAACCCAATTTCTAATGAAACCTTCTGATGAAAGCTATATAATCAGATGTATCATCGAGCACTTGTGCGAATTTTCATTTTTGTTAATTTTTATCCCCGACGTTCGTCGAAATTTCGACGAACCATTTTTTTCGTCTACGTTTCGACGAAGATCTTTCATTGAAATTTTGACAGACTTGCAAAGTTAAATTGTGGTGGGAATAAATTGAAATGAGCTTGACTATTTATTGCGATAGTGTTTTGCTTGACAGTTTTCTTGGGGAAAATCAGAAGAAACTCAAGAAGATATCGCCAGGTTGAGGGTAGTCATTGTCTTTTTCCAAAATTCATTTGTGAAGTCAGATTTGTACTTCCAGGTTTGAAAATCATATTTTAAAGCAACATCTCATCAGATTTAATTTTTAGTCTTGTGCATTTTTAGAATTTCATTTCCAGATTTTAGACCTGACTTCACAAATTCTTTATAAGGGAATTGTTTATGATGGAAAATTCTTGATGGATTTGGACAAAGATTATATTTTCAAGGTTTCAATTTTAACCCTAATGATCAATTTGCAATAGATTTGGAAGCCATAGCTAGATAATATCAAAGGTGTTGGTTGTTTTTTGTTGTAACCAAGTTTATCTTCTAGACACATAGCATATAAAATCTCAGATAATACTACCTTAAAATACCATCAATCTATATTCTGACCCAATACTACTTATCAAATCCTTATATGAACATAGTCACCTATAACCTCACTCAAGGATTTTAATTAATTCCTGGAATTAAAGCCAGAATGAGAATTACACACACCATAATAGTGAGATGAACAAAATAACCCTTGATCACAAAGTCTTGAGTGGGCCTTAATTATTGAGGCCTGTTAGCTGCATTTTGAGAATTTCATTTCCAGATTTTGTTGTGCAAGTTCAATATTCTGATTTTAGGAGTCTAACAATTGGAATCATAGTAAAATCAAAATTTAATAATTTCTGGAATTAGCATTTGAAAGTGTTTTTTGGGGTCATTAACTTCAGACTATCTTCTCTTTTGTAGGGGTGGTTGCATGCCAAATTTTTTTGGTGTAAAATATCATAATTATTATATTTTGTTACCTCTGTATGATTAAAAATTATTGGAGTGTGAGTTTGATATTTTTTGAAGATCTAAATATTCAAGTTTGGTAAAGAAAAATCATGCTAGATAATATTAGTCTAGAACAAAATGAAGAGATAGTTGCTAGATTGTGGGCTATATTGAAAAGAAAGGATGATGGGAAATGTTATTGTCCTTACAATAATTGCAAGGGCTTAAAGATGAGAAGAACTTTAATCACAACAGCTGAGAAACATTGTAGGAAGCATGGTCACATTGAAGGGGGGCATGATTATCATCCATTGGTAAGTTGTTTATTATATGTGTTTATATTGATTGAATTTGTAAATGTTTATATTGTTTTAACATTTCATATATATAAAAAAAATCACTTGATCATGATCATGGTTTATTTGTGTCTGTCATTATTATAAAGGTGGGGCACCCTATGACACATGATATGAATTATCACGGCCCGGAGAATATGGTTTTGCAAGCGGAGGAACATGGAGCTGTGAATATCGAAGATGAAGTTAATGATCCTATGGAAGAAGATGATCATACGTCAGAAAACACAATTGAAGATGATGGTACAAATACATTGATCAATGACAAATGTAGTGGCACATCTGATCATGTTGATCGAGATGACTTTGATGATGCTCATGATTTACCTGTATTTGAGAAGGCATATGAGCCCCTTTATGAAGGCTCCCAAACAACTCTTCTCTCTGATGTATTGTTGTTGGTGATCTTGAAGGTTATGAATGGTTATCCAACTTAGCAATCTCACAGATGTTAAGGTATGTCATATATGTCATCTTTTTTCATCTATTTTAATTGTTGTTAGTTCATCACTAGTAAATAAAGGATGAAGTATGTACCATTAATATTCTTTATATTAAGAAATTATTTTTTGTTATAGATTGATTGGTGAATTTTTGTTACCACCATCAAATATTTTACCTCGCTCATACCGAGATTTATCTAGCATTATGAAAGATATTGGAATGGAGTGTCAAGCAATAGATGCATGTCCCAATGATCATATTATATATCATAAACAACATGAATTTGCAACAAAATGCCCGGAATGTCATATCAATAGATATCAAACAGATCAACTAACAAAAAAGGTGCCTCACAAAGTTCTTCGTTATATTCCCATTATTCCACATATGCAACAATTATTTAGGTGCGAAAGCTTAGCACAATTTATGGATTACCATACACGAAATAGAAGTGGAGATGAGATTCTTTGAATGCCTAAGGATGGTTCTGCATTTAGGGACATGGAGGAAAAATGGCCACACTTTAAAGAAGAACCTCGTAATCTCAGGCTTTCATTGGCAGCGGACGGTGTCAATCCATTTGGAGAGCTGAGATCTATTTACTCGGTGTGGCCTGTTTTTGTTATCAACAATAACATTCCTCCATGGATGTCAATAAAGAGGGAGCACATAATGTTGGCAATGATTGTTCCAGGTATTTGTTTACATCAATTTTCTTTAACGTAGTAGCATCTCATTTGTCTTATTTGTTGCATAATGACTTATATGTTTTTTCATTTAATAGTCATGTACATGAATTTATATGTATTGTAGTAAAATGGTTATAATAATTATGTAATGTTTATGTTCATTCTACTAGGTAAGTACCAAGTTAAAGATATGAATGTATATATTGAGCCTCTTATCGACGAGTTACTAAAGTTATGGAATGGCGTGACTATGTATAACGTATCTAGACCAATAGAAAAAAAAAATTGAATTCCATGCAATGCTTGTATGGACAATTCATGATGCCCCAGGGCTAACACATTTTTCTGGTATGTTATAACGTTCGACTGCATGACTTTAACGATATTTAATTTTATGAAGTAGATATCATGCATGTTTTTTAAATAATCTATTCATTATATATAATTATAAAAATTGACTTTTTTAATCCAATTATATATGATTTGCAGGGCTTCAAATAAAGGGAAAATTTGCATGTCCAATTTGTGGTCCAAAGAAGAAATCTTGTCGTTCAACAAGTTTAGGAAAGCAGGTGTTTGATGAGTATAGGCACTTCCTCCACAAAAATCATAAGTATCGAACTACTGAAAAATATCTTTTCAATGGGAAAGAAGAGACTACATGAAAACCACGAAGAATGACACCGCACCTATGGAAGTTGGAATATAATAGAATTAATCATCAAGGTTATACATCGCATAAAATTGTTTATCTATCATTTATGATATGTTTTGAATTTATATTTTTATATTGTGTTGTGTTTACTCATGTTGTAATTGACAATGATTGTCGTTGTTAATTTGTTTAACTTATATGCTTCATGAAGGTCGTCAAGGCATTAATGGTTGGCTTCTATAGGGATTGAAAAGTTATCCCAGACAATTTAGTAGGTTGCCCTACTATGAGCAGCTACAAATTGTGCATTTCTTTGATATAATGCTATCAAAAAGAATATGACATAAATGTTATGGAAAATATTGGATGGAAGGCATGACAAAGAAAAAATTGTCAAAATTTGTTAGTGACATTCAGGAAGCCAATCATGCAATGAAAAATGCCATTCAATTAAATAGCAATGGAGACCAAATTAATATAAGTTCCCTTCCTTGGTTATTAATGAAGCAGCAAAGCAATGCTATAAAACAAGTCATACGAAAAATTTGATTTCCCACAGGATTTGCTACGAACATAAACAATATCATAACAAAGAAAGGTGAATTTGGGTCAGGGACGAAAATGCATGATTGGCATACCTTCATTAAGGTAATTATTCTGGTATATTATATATATATATGTATACTGCATGTACTTTTCAGTGTGTTATGTTTACTACTTTTGGAAAAATATTAATGAAAATATTATTTTATAATTGTTGCAATACGTTCTACCTCTATCTCTCCCAGACAACTTCAACAACAATGTCAAGAAAGTTATATATGATCTTGGAAAATACATGAGGTAAGTAGCGATATTTGTTCAATTCGTTGTATATTTTTGTTAAATCTCATTAATATATTTGTGCCTTGAATCACTTGTAGATGGCTATCATCTAAAGCAATCCATAAAGAAGATATAAATTATTGGAAGAGAAAAATTCCTTGTCTAATGTGTGAAATGAAAAAGTGTCTACCTTCTATCTTCTTACAAGGTTCCCCTTAAAAGGTTTTCCTATAGCAATCTTATTATTAACAGTAGCAACAATAAGAACCTTAGTCGTTGTTGTCCACAAGTGAGGACTAAAATTTAGGGTTTTTACTCTTAGTCTTCGAGATGTCAACATCACTAGGAATGTCCACATGGATATGAGAGGAAACTTTCAATAGAGAACCAATGGCAAAAATATTAAGGCAACCTAAGTCATCATAATCAGCCACAACTTTACCAAGCTCAAGATTTCCCTCCACCACTTTACTAGGCACATCATCAAATGTAATTTTTTGCTTGACAAGGAATGAGGAATGTTTGATAGGTTTTCTCTTACCCTTAGAAGGAGAGGGATCATGCAAATCACTAAGATTCCCACCTTTAGATTTGATAAGAATAGGGGTAGGGAATAGATTCGACTTTGAAATAAGAGAGCTAACGAAATTCTAAGAGAACATAGCAAGGTGGACTTATGGAGTCTATTAACCCCTCATGTAGAGGCATCACAAATTTATCCATTAAGACCTCCTTACCTAAACACTTAAGAGAACTTAGGACAAAATAAGGAAAACAAGAAATCTTATTATGTTTAAGATGGTCATGCGATAAATGGTAATGAAAAACACATTTAAAACTACCTTCAACACTGAAGTACTTAATTAGCACTCTACTAAACTCATCATTCAAAACCATTCTATAATTCGATGAGTTCTCCCCTTTTCAAAATTTGGTTGATGGTTTTTGTGTCCATCATTTTTCCCTATTAATGACCTTCCTACCTTCAATATTCAACCTAGTAGCAGCTCTAATGGTTTCCTTTGAAACAAGAAATCTAACACCGCCCATAATAACCTTTTTATGCTTCTATGAAGCAGCAAATTATTTTGAAAGGACTTGACTAGAGCAACATAAGGACTCAAAGTAGGGAGCAATTCTACCCTCTTAAAAAATGTCATAGCATGGCATTATTTCTCACCTCCTTAGGGGATGTGAGTTTAGTGTGGCATCATATATCCCTTGTAGTATCCAAACCCTTGAAAAAAATATTAAACTAAGAAATATACATTTGGAACTTAGTAGGAAGAAAACACAAGCATTCACCTAAGAGAATACGCTTCGCAAAAATTTCAGGCTTATTCACTATCATGCAAAACTAACCTATTCATATGATCATACCATGGAGAAACCTCCCAACCATAAGTGACTTGATTGAAGTGACTATATCGTTATTTTTTAGTAAATGCATATTTATGGAAGCTTGGGCATAATAATTAGAAGGACCAGAAATACCAATACTAACATTATCCAAGCAACCTGCAAGGGGTTCATAACAAGACTATTTAATGACATCAATTTGGCTGAAGGAAATAGCATCCATTTGAAGACTTCCTCAAACATAATCACAAGGGATAAGAATACCCCTCTTGAGCCAAAGCAATATGATACATAGACACCAACAATTATCACTAGGGTAAAACTCAATACCCTTCCCCAAGCACCCATTAAATGACAATTTCATTATTTTCATTATTAAGGTTATTGATAATACTTTGAGAAGTAAAGCAACTTCGTATAGACTGATATGGCCCAGTGACATTAAAAATATCATCTATGCAATCATATAATAAGTCATTAATAGAAAAAGGAAAAGATAAAAGCCAACAACTAATTAAGCAAGGATCATATAGAGATGTCATATTAGGAAACCTCTAACAAATTCTATGGTGCAACGAGCCATAGTATTATTAAACTCACCTCAACAACAAAGTGTTAGAAATGGGAAATCTTCCTTTGATGACATACCCTTTAGGTTCCAATTCATAAGCTCATATGCATGCCCAAGTTTTTCCACTTGTTTAATCCATTTCCAAATGAGCAATTTTCCAAGCGTGAAGAATGAAAGAATAAACCCAAAAACATGTATGATAGTAGAGGGAGTAGTTTATTTTGCATTGACTCTTCATTGCAATTCGAATTATCATGTATTCCTTCTCCCATAAAAGTTTTCATGGGAGGAAGGGGAGAATATTTCTAGTATTAGACACATCTAGCCTATCACCATTTTTGTTAGAAGAAAAGTGTAAATGCCAATGCCAAATCCAACACCATTTCTCATAGTGACCCTTTGTTGGACAAGGAAACACCAATGTCAATATTCACTACTCCAATCAATGGCTTCTATCCTTCTTTTTTTCCAAATATAGCTTGTAGGCCACCTCTATGACCACAATGTCACTATCAACGTTGCCATCACTAGCCCAACTATTCAATGGTCATTTTTCTAATGACTCCTTTCTCACTCTCTTGGAGGACAAACGTGACATTATTTAGGATATTCAATGCCTAGATATTTTCTGGAAAGCTTTAAGGTCAAATATATAGTGGCATAAAACTCAATGTTATAGGAAATCATTCTTAGCCAAGCCCAATTGGTTCAATTCCTATGGATAGAAGGAAGTTGATCATAAGGAAGTGTTGACATTCCTAAGCATCTCTTTTACCTTTTAGGTTTCTCCTTCCTCTTTAAGGAAACATATCATTTCTAGAGCTCAGAAAAATTATCATATTAAATTATGAAGCCCCTTTCTTTGGCAAGGAGATTCCATGTGTGTTCAAAAATTCTTGTTGCACACGTTTCCATTACTCGTGTTGCTAAGAACCTTGCAAATCCTCATATTTGAAGATTGAAAAAATCCAAAGGTATATTTTATGGCCTCCCTTTAACCAAGGAAAATGGTTTCACAAAGTATCCTAGGAGTTTTATTATTTCCCTCATGACTATAATAGGCTTGGCTTACTTTATATTCACTACTCTAAATGGCGCCATAATAGGCTTTGCTTGCTTTATATTCACTACTCTCAATGGCACCATAATTTTAAATTTAATTAGCATACTCTAAAACCTAACTAAACCAGGTTGTAGCTCGTCAAATTGGACAAGTGAAAGGTCAATACCAGCGTTGAGGAAGAGTTTGGAGGAGTGAAAACAAGGTCAATACCAGCGCTGACGAAGAGTTTGGAGCTAAAACAAGGTCAATACCAGGACCGAGGACGAGGCCAAGGGCACTCAGGGAAAATCGACGACCAAGGGACAATGAGTATTGTAAGTTTGGCACCCCCATTCTCTTTAACCTACAATTTTCATGCCCAGTTTCCAAAGATCTTCTCGTAAATTGGCCCCCCCATTCTCATAAAATGGTATAAGATAAGACAGAAAAAAATAAAATAACTTAGTCTTTCACATTTTTATAGTGATTACTAGAGGCACATAGACCAATTCTTCATAATAGAAGAATTTGATCATACTTTTCCAATGATGGCATTATGAGAAAACCTTAGGTTAAATGAATAATTCCTAGCTAAGTTCTTGAAATCATGTCCAACCATATAAGAGAAGATCGCTACTATGTGTACTTGGATAACATGGGGAAAGGCTCTTTGGGCTCTTTCATCAATCTACATATTGTTAAATTTTAACACCTAAAAGTGAGAATGAAAAATCTTTCCTAGGATGGTGGCCAATTATGTTTCTCAACACCTAGATTACAAAATCCTTGTCAATATCATTGCCATCACAATTAAACCTATTGCTTGAGTTATAGTCATAGAGGTAAACAAATTGGCTTTCTTGATAGTAGATACATTCTAGACAATTCAATCCTTGCATCAGAGATTGTTGAATGGGCCCAACAAACTACTCATGATGCCCTTACTATTAAGTTAAAAGTTTGACAAGGCATATGATTGCATCAAATGTCCTTTCATTTATAAAAGGCTCAAATGGATTTATTTTCAACCCTAAATTATTATCACACATTCAAAATAAAAAAATACCAGTTAATGAAGAACCTTCATTTGAAGGTGATGTCATCATGACCTTTTAATGAAGAACCTTCATTCAAAAATGATGGCATGTCAAGACTTTCAAATGAAGGTATTTTTTATTTTAAATATTTCATGTCCAAAATGCTTTATAAAAGGAACCTTGGCATGAAGGACCTTCAAATGAAGACCTTAATTCAAAGGTCCTTCATTAGAAGATCCTTCATATGAAGGTTCCTTTAATTCCATCCCATTATAGCTCTTAAAGTTGTTAGAGATATTTTTGTTTTGAAGTAGAGATTGGACCATCAAACAGTGTCACCATGACTCTACCAAGATATCCATCAAATTCATAAACCCTGACTTAACAACCACAAATTCAGAAGAAAACTGCCCCTGTCAGCCCTAGGGCATCAATTCAATGCCAAGTTTCTTGCTTTAACAGACCCCTAAATACAATGAATCTCTATCATACCATGATGCACACCAATCCACCGAGTTACAATTCCAAGATAGTGGGTGGATTGGTGGATGTCATTTCTATTTACCCCTCAAACCCTTACATAGGCAAAACAAGGCAGTCCCTGTAAATCTGGTAAAGACATGCCACTCCAGTCATCAAAATTCTTTACTAGTTCCTTAATCTTCCTACTCAAATCATCAAGTAAGGCTTGAAAACTTTGTAGTGATTTTACAAAAACTTGAGTAGGCCTTAATGATTGGGGCCTGTTGTCTGCATCGAATCTAGAGGCCTTATACATAACATCTAGGTCATTGGCCCTAGGGATCCACTTCTCAACTAAAGGAAAAACTAATTCTTGATCCCTAGTATTGTTTCTTATTGAATCTAAGAATAAAGAATATAAAGAATAAACCGATGGTAATCTACCATCAACTCCCTAATTCAAATGCCTAAAAACTGTGTCTACAACTTCATTTCTCTTAGAAACTGCTCCCTTCTCACTTGCTTTTAGAGCTGGCTGTAGCTCTCTAATCTTATTAAGCATCTTTTATTTGGTGGGATCCACAGAGTACTCAACCTCCTCTTCAACTAGCTCTAATGAAGGACTAGGAGCAGGAGTTTGGATGGGGGACCCAAGAGTAGAAACAATTGGAGAAGTTGGAGGTATTGGTCTTGATGTAGAACGTATGGCTAGGGTATCAGAAGCACTAGAAGACTCCCCCACATGTTTGTACTTCAACCTGTCTACCTCAATTTGCAGCTCAACATTCCTTTGTTGCATTCTACTATACTCTCCAATAATGGTGTTATACTTCTCCATCAAACTTTTCTTCTCAGCTTCTTCTCTTTCAACTGTCTTTTGGGCCAATTTGGCCACATTTACAATCAAGTTTGTAGCTTTTGTAGTTGAAGTTTCAGAAGCTCTTTTGATTATTAACCCTCCCCTTAGGTTTGGGCTAATATCAATAACATAGGGCACGGGCCAACCTAAACTTAGGAAGTAATAAAGTTAGGCAAAATATTTAACTCAATTTATAAAAAGGGGCCCGACCTAGATGAAACAATGAGACATAAGTCATTTTAATACCCACTCCAAAAAGGTAACGACTAAATATATCTCACCCAAGGTTTTACATGGAACATTAGGATTTTTATGAAAGCCAAGGTAAAACCCAACCTTAGGTTCCTCCCAAACAATGTAATAAGCCATGACAAGGGCAAAACATAAATGGAATTCAAATAACAAGATTTGAAACTCCATCAAATCCACCATGATGCACACCAATCCACTAAGTTACAGTTCCAAGACAGTGGGTGGATCGGTGGATGTCATTTCTATTTAGCCCTCAAACCCTTACATAGGCACAATAGGGAAATCCCTGTATTTGATTGTTTAATCCCACAAAACAATGATTGAGAACTTCAAAACAAATTCAAATGAAAGGGAACACATATTTATCTACACCAATGATCTCAAAGCATTTCAAGATTGTATGGATCCATACAACACAAAAGAACTTCAGAAAAATTGTAAAAACACAAAAAATTGCTTCAAGAACGTGGTATCTAATATTAAATTTTGGTATCAACTCCTCCAACAATTGCAATGGGATGGGAATACAATATGATAGAAGTGGGATAAAAAATGCATTGTTTGAAGCATCAAACCAATATGCAAAGATGAAAGAAAGTGCTAACCCCTTAAACTGAAAAAGTTTCTTTTAACTTTAAGTTTGTTGGGTAGCCAATTCTTTTAAGTTATCAAATCCTACCATCATACATAATGACTATGAGCACTAACTTTCACTATTTGAAGATGTTGAAACCTTGTTATAGAGAATTAGAACATTGATAAACTTATGATGACTTTACCAGGCCTAGTACACACTCACTCCCCGTTAACCACTTAGACATATGGAAATTAAATATAAATTTGCTGCTATTTTTAGTCATGTAGGTGTCCAATAAACCACTTGGTGGTGTTTCCCTTCAAGTTTATTTACTTGAATGAAGAGGAAAATTCCTTTGATTACAATTAGAGAATACATTTGACGCCTTGGTTGTTACAAATTTTGGGAGTTAAAACATTAAGTAGATTTGATTTGTGATGAAAACATTTGGATGGTAGTAACAATAACTTGCAATCTATCAAGACTTGATTACCTTATAACCTGTCAAATTCTAGCGATGAAATGATAGATTAATCATAATGTCACCTTTGGATCACATCACCATGAAAGAACTTCATCCAACATCCTTATGAGTGCAGGTACCACCAAATAGGTATTTGTCAGATTTATCTTCCTCAAGCGAGGGAAATTCAGGAAGAGAAGAGGAAAGCGAGACATGTAGTAGGTCTAAAAGCGGGAGACCAACTAGAGGTCAAAAGATTAGAAGAAAATTCTGTAAACACATGGATTTTTTTGTTGCAGAAGGGGGGTCATGTTCTTATGATGATGAGAGCATAGGCGACATCGAGGTGCCCTTGAGGTACAAAAATATATGGAAACAATGGTTACCCAAGGAACTTCCTCCAATAAACACTGATCTTTGTGTCAATGAGAGGATATATCGCATAGCACCATCGTCATTACATGGTTTGGGCCTATTTTGCATGGATGACATAAAGGTCTGTTACAACAAAGTTACTGAGTTCATGGAGTATTTTGGACCCTGTTACAGTTACAAAGATTGGATGCAGTTGGTTCGATATACACGAAGTATGCGTAGGTATGCACTATCAACAAATTATATACAACTAAAAGATAAGGATCAAAATAAAGGAGTGGCTAGGTACATTGACAGGAGGCCAAAAGCATCAGGGAATATTGTAGGGTTTATAAATAGTACATGACCTGGGTCAAAAAATAAGCAACCCAATTGTATATTCGAGGCGTAAGAGGGAAATCGTGTATTTGTATGTGCGATAAAATCAATAACTGCAGGGGAAGAGTTGCTAATCGATTACAATTTGAATTGCTTAGATACAAAGACAATTACTATGGGGGTGGTATGTACTATATACCATTTACCCAACCTCCAATTAATGACTCCAATATACCATTTTATTACTATGTTTTTTTTGTAAGTCTATTGGTTTCATTTCAGTAATGTTTTTTATATTTATTTTTTGTCACAATGGGACATTGATCATACAAGGAAGGATCCTGCCTAGAGCGTAGATTGCGATCTATCTTCAGGCGCTTCTATCCAACAGGTTTACCTCATTATAATTGTACAAATTAGATACAAGCAAAATGTTTTATTATTATGTTTTTTTCATGAGTTTATTGGGTTAATTTCGATAATGTTTTTAATATTCTTGTTGCAGTCGGCTGATCGGGGAAAGGCACCAGCAGTATAGGAGAACATCCATATGGAGGTGGAGTCACTATTATGCGATGATGAAATCGCATTTTTCACAAACCCTACGGATATGATGAGGAAGGCCCAAAAAAAATGCAATCAAAAAATCCTTAAGTTGGTATTCATAGTGCCTCAAACATATGAGATAAGAGAAAGGGTTAAACTATTGTCTGAGAGCACAAAACTTGCAAGTAATTTGTCATGAGATCTTTAATTATAACATAAGTTCATTCAAGGTTTTATATTTTGTACTCTTTTATGTCATGAACTACAATATGTGTTGTTTTTACAGGATTATTTGCATCCTCACCATGCTGCTGGCCATGATCAAGGTACTGCAAGTGTTTCCCGGAAAGTAGGGGACAGTGCAAGTGTCAATCCTTATATTCTTGCACATACAACACTTTATCCGACTCCATCATTCGTGCCTATATTGTCGACTAAAATGTTGGAAACACATACCATACAGGCATTCGGTAGTCTACTGTCTGGCAACAAACACATGCCACCACATGTGTTAGTACCTATGGATACAAAGGCCGCTAGTACTGGTGATGTTTTAGCAGCATTTCCTGGATCTTCCCATATTACTAGTATGTGAAAATTTCCGGTCACATTTGTGGTGACCGAGGATTTCCTTCCCATAAAGATAGAGAAGGTCCCAGGTACTTTAAAATGTTTTAATTATTATTATATATAATCCAATTGAAATTTACTTATTGATCACTCTTTATAGACTAATGATCCCATGATCATTTTGCAGGAAATGATGTTTTTTATAAACATTTAAGTGATATTACATTGGAGCTCTTTGGGCCCACCATACGTACACGGTGGAATGCCCAAAATCAAGATTTAAAAGATGAGCTCATTAACCATTTAGTTGTGTTGTTCAGTCATAAAACATTCAACCGAACCAAGGTCCTTAAGAAAGTTGGTACCTATCTAAAGTATGTGAGGGACCAATATAGGTCACATTTAGAGAAGAACAAAAAGTGTGAGCATCCCCCCATGATTCCGGAAAGGGAGTGGAAGGACTTGGTGTCAGATGGAAAGGAGAAGGCTAAAAAGAAGAAAGGAAAGACACCACCGAGCCAAGCAAGGTATGTGATACTATCAACAATTTAATTATATATTGATTACTCTTTCTTTTTACATAATCTAATGTATTTCAATTTTTTCATAGGATGCCTGACACATCGAGGGCAACAAAGGAAATACTAGAAAAACACGAGAAGCACAAACTTGGCTCTGGTGGTTATATGAAAATAGCCACATGATTTGTAAGTATCAATAAATGAAATATTGCATCCAAATAATAAATTGCAAACAATTTTGGTTTTATCACACCATAGAAGCAAAATTCATGATCACATGCAAAAATGCAGGGCTTTGATTTCAACAGAGTGCCTACAGAAGAGGACCTGAAGATTGCCTTCCACCAAGGCTATGGAGCCCTGATTGAACAGCTAAGAGTCTCGATTGGGCAAACACAATCTTCCACTGCATCCAACACGTAGGTAAATAAACTCAATAATGTTTATTTCAAATTGAATACTTGTGCAATTTGTTCAATATTAATTTCTACCATAATAATGTGCCTATTTGTTTTACACAGATAAGCAATGATAATATTGCACATGACATTGGAATGCAGTCTGGTGAGGGTGGAGCACAACCTACCGATGAAGGCCATGGTGTGCATCCCGGTACTGGATGTATTCATGTGCTATACAAAACGTAGTATGGATTAATACAATTAAACATCTTTAATTGCATTTGGTGTATTAATCAATGTAACCTTTTGTGTTTCAACTTTAGAGCATGTAGAGCGTGATCAACATGTTGAGCATGATCAGGCTAGACAAGAGCAGGAACATGATGTGGCTCCATCAGGTAAAGAGGGCCACTCTAATGTTATTTTAAACATATTTAATTGCAACTGGTGTATTAATTAATATAATATTTCGTGTTTCAACTCCAGATCAGGATTTAAAGGGTGTTGAGCATGTTCAGCATGAGGCTATAAGACAATATCAGGAACATGATGTGGCCCATTCAGGTAAAGAGCACCACTTTGATGTTCTTTTAATTAATGAAATACGTGTAACAATAATAATAAAACATATCAGTTTAACATTTCTTTTCTATTGCAGCAGACCCCCCCTTGCAGTCGCGTCCACATTGTGAGTACATGACTAGGCATACATTAAGATCATGAGCAGAGCTCGGAACAACTGAAGGGAGGACAAGTGATTTTGAAAATGATACTCCACTTCAGCTTTTTTTAGCTGCAAAAAAGAAACGAAAAAAAAGTGATTGTAAGCATATTATGACAAGTTGACAACCATATTTTTGATAATATGTAAAAACTGAAAAAATGAATGTTATATGTTAATGAATGAATGTGAATATGTTAATGAATAAATGTTATATGTTAATGAATGAATTTTATATGTTATTAATGCATGAGTGAATGAATGTTATATGTTATTAATGGATGAATGAATGATTAATGTTATATAATCGAGTATGGGGAATTGAGAGTGATGTGAGGGGGGGGGAGGGGCGAAATGAGCTTCCACCTTCACGTGGTTGGCCCTGTTAAGTAGAGAATATTAAACTATTCTCAAAACAAAGAGAAGCTCAATAAGGTAAGTAATGCACTTTTCAATATAAGAAATGCATCATTTGAAGCATCAAATCAATATGCAAAGATGAAATAAAGTGCTAACTTTTCACTATGAACATTGTGTTGTGTGTGGATTTGGATCATAATGTAATGTTTTTTATTTTTATTTTTATTTTAGTGGTCTCTAAAATTTGAATTTTGTGCATAACAGGTTAGTGGAAAATTTGATAGCTCTGAAGGGTTTAGAGGCTCAATTGAGATAGATACACAGATATTTGGATCTTTTTGTTGATGGGAGGCTTCCACTTAACCATGAAATTTTGTACCATCTACAGGTATGCTAAAATATCTCTACTTACATTCATTCAACTTACTGTAATATAATATCTGACAAAAATCTCCTATTCATTATACTTACATAGATTTTCATGCCCTGTTCCAAAGCACATGTTTCAAAACAGGAAAGAAGGATGATGGCAAGGGTTAAGGAATTTGGCTTTACACCTGCCAATTACATAGTTTACTTCATTCATCCAACATATTGCCTATGTGTTTCACAATTGTTGGAATCATATACTATAATTATAGAACTAGTAAAATTAAAATATGTAAGTTTCAAATATGGCATTACATATCTTTCTATGAATTTTTGAAAGAAAATATCAAAATGGAGAAGTATTAACAAAATAATCTGCATAAAAATGAACTCATAATGTCCATAATAGGTGTGAAATGCGGTCTTATGGATGTCTGCCTTGAAGATGCACAACTGATGATATCCTGACTTAAGATCAATCTTTTAGAATATCCTAGCACCCTTGATTTGATCAAAAAGATCATCAATCCTTGGCAATGGATACCTATTCCTCACTATCACCTTATTCAACTATTGGTAATCAATGCACAATTGAAGGGATTCATCCTTCTTCTTCACAAAAATCACTGGTGCTCCCTAAGGAGAGACACTGGGATGAATAAACCCCTTTTCCAATAACTCCTCAAGTTGCAACCAGAGCTCCTTAAGCTCCTAATTGGTCATCTAATATGGGGCTCAATAAATAGGTTCGACTCTAGGTACAAGATCTATCTTAAAATCGATGTCACGCTTAGGTGGAATCCCTAGAATCTCGCTAGGAAAGACATCAACATACTGCCTCAAGATAGGTTGACTATCAAGAGACACCTACTGGCTCTCCCCTAACTCCAAGTCATTAATTGACACCACAAACAACTAACATGCCTGATGCATACACCTCCTCAACTACATAGCAAAGATCATGCACAAGGAAATAGGCCATTGAACACCCATTACATCAACCTCACTGCCAAAATCATCTACACACTACATAGACTTATGACGACAATCTATGATTGCTATGTGAGCCTCTAACCAATCCATGCCCAACACAATGTCGTAACACCCAAGGGGTATAATACAAAGGTCTACTATGGTGCGAAGAGATCCAATCCTCAAACCACAACTGCGAACAAGAGACTCGGTCGTGACCTTAGCACTAGAGGACAATTTGACCTGCCACTTATCGTCCTATTTTACTGTCACCAGTCCGCATCGCACTACTACGAAAGGAGAAATAAAGGAATATGAAGCACCTGAATCAAAGAGAATAGAGACTCTACTACCCAGTAACACACCTGAAGTCTCAACCATTGTACCTTGATGCTCAACCTGGTGGTTATCAACTATTGCCAGTACTTTGTGTGATCTTCCTGCATCTCCTACTATCGACTCTGAAGCCACTGGTCTCTGACTAAATCCAAATGTGCCCTTCAGAGGACACTGTCTAGTAATGTGACCCTACTTACCACAAGAGAAGCACCCTATACCTTTGTTGAAACCTCTACCACCAGGAGGTGCACTAGACTACTAAAAACTACCTCTGTCGGTTGTAGACTATGAACTTTGAGCCAGTTGATCAAGATGGTAATGTTGAGCTCTCTTCCAACTCTGATTTTTCCTAAACTAAAATGTATCACCCTGTCAAGACTGGGAGCTCTTATGTTTTTTCTATGAGTGTTGTGTTTGACCACCCTTAGTGGGTGCATGGTGACTCCTAGAAGGACCTACTAACTGAGTATGACCACCTTAAGAACTGAAACCTGCTAGAGGTGCATTGCCAATCTAAACCCCTGTATGACCACCTAAATCCATGGCCAAATTCTCCTCAACTATTTGAGCTTTCTCCATAGCTACCTCCATTGTTTTCGGCTCAAACACTCAAACACCCCCACTGATACAGGCATTCAATCCCATGATAAATTGTTGTGCTAACATAACCTCATCATCGCCTATGCCAACATACTGCCTAAGCTCATAAAATCTCCGCTCATACTAGTCAACCGGACATCACCATCTGCCTCAACTCATGGAACTCATTCGTACAACGTTGTCGCCAGTGATCAGACAAGAACTAAGCTTTGAATCTCTCTAAGAACATCTCCCATGAGGCTGAATCTATATCCAAATGGAGCTTCTGCTCCTCCAAATGCCACCACGTGGAAGCAAAACCTCAGAGATGCATGATAGCACACCTACCCTTGGTGTTGCTACCATATGGATGCATAGAAAAACACTTGTTTAGATAAATTAACCATGTCTCGGCCTCCAAACCACTACCAATCCCATCAAAAGTAGGAGGATGAGCTCTCAAAAGATCCCTCATATGCCCAGCTAAAATTTCCTCTTGCTCTACAGTAACCTCCTTTCTCCTGGGATACTTCTCCCTCTCTCTAACCACCAATTGTTCACCCCCTTTGGTGTCAGACCAAGATGGTTAAGAATCTCCTCAAGTAAGTGACGTAACTGTGTGCCCTCCAATCCTGACTGACCCAGATTCTCATCTCCATCTCCCTGATTATTCTGGGAACTCTGTTGTTCCTCATGATCAGACTTGTGGGAACTCTAAGGAGGAAAATCCTGGTGATTAGCCCCACAACCACCACCATGACCTCTACCACATCCTTGACCTCAACCCCGACCCCTAGGCATGATCCTACACAGACACCATCGCAGATAATTTAGGGTGTTAGATGAGGTCAACAAGGGAAAACGTAAACTTCAAAATTTTATACTACTAAGACAACCTAATGGGCTCTTGTATATACCCAGAGTACCCAGTGTTAGAACTTGGGCTCTGATACCATGTGTAACACCCCACCACAGGACCCTAGAGGACAACACACTAACTACACATAAAAACGGTACAATGTTTTTTAAAGTAAAAGTTTATTAAAAATTACGAATGATCATTAACTCGTATTCTAATCTAAGTCCTCTAAGGTCTGTGACTATGCTACTAGAATCCCATAAATCAAACTGACAATAATTATAATCCACTACATTTCACCATTCCAACTAAAAATGTGAATCAACCATCATGCCACTTATAATGCATTATAAAATCCATCTAGATAACTAATATATGCAATAGTCATCATCACATTATCCATTACAAAAGAGAGTCTAACATTGAATTGCAAAATAATATAACATGAATGGTAAACATATCTAAATATACATAGGTTGAATTATGCCATATCAAACCGCATTCAGGTATCATGATGCACTAAGAAATTCCTCAAGATAAGATATCCTAAGAAGTGACTTCTCAAGATACTTAAACCCTAAGAAGTCACTCCTCAAGATATCAAATCTTGAGTACTTCTCGATTCCAATGATGCCCTCAAGGTTCACTAGCAACATTACTCATCAAGATTAAAACATATATCTCTAAATCCTAATGTCAAAAGTAACATCATTAATCATCACAAGTCATCCATAGCTACCATTCAAATCAATTTCATTAGCTTTATCAATTGCAATAAAGAGTTCCACAATACGATACAATGTTACATCATGAATAGAAATATCTCCTTGAACACATGTGAGGAGAGTACATTGGAATTTTAATACATGATAGAAGAGAATAATGATACAATACAATTACATGGAATACAATCCACATGAACTAGGAAAAGTGCAAAAATCTTCATATCCAGGAGTAGTCACCACAAACATGAACAAGAGAGTGAACCCAATAAAGTACAAGGAACATTCCACCCAACCATGTGAAACCCTAAGGTTCACCCCCCATGCTAGGAGATAGTGAAAGGGTCCCACCACACAATGAAAACAAGGTGACAATCCACTGACACAACAAGGCTATAAAGATTACTAACAAGTAAGTACAACATAATACCACACAATAGTGACATAGCATCCAGAGGCACACATATACATCACATGGAAATACAGTCATAGGAGTGCTAGGTTGTAGCAGGGGAGAGTGTCATCACATGGTCCTAGCATGGATTGTCCTGATAGTATTTCTTTAGATGCCAGTTGATGAGCCCATTTTATTGTTTAAGTTTGATATAGTTTCTTATCCATTTGTTGCAGTTGACATAGACTTTGATGTTTGGATATTGATCTTTTTATGATATTTCCTTAATACCTTGGATATTGGGCATAAGCTCATTTTCATAACTTTTAAATGACATTGACATGTTGTATGAACTATCTATGTTAATTTTACATGTGATTAATGATTGTCACTTTAAGATAATTATAGATATGCAGTTGTTGTGCATACTAATATTATCATGTAGATATAATTAGAGGCCTATAATTTAGGAAGATTCTGCCAGCTGGTCATTCGCCATATCGGTCAACAAGGTGGTCATTTAATGGAGGGAAGACTCTCGACGGCTGGAGAATCCTCATTCAAATTGAAGCTGTAACCGCCTTGTAAATGCTATTAATTTCCTGTTGAGAAGATATAGGCATTATTGTTGTGCTAGATCTGCGTTAAGGCAATCAAGTTTGACAAGATTTTGTGCATGCGTAACCACCTCTGCACTTCCTATGTTTTCCCTAATGTGGCATCCTTCGATCTATTAGAGTTGATCGCCTTGCTAGGTTTTAGTGTGTAGCTTCTTTAAATAAAGCTTGGATGCTCCTTATCAGGAGCTCGTAGTAGTTGTTGTTACAAGGGATATTTATTTGATGATGTACTCGCACTCTTAGTTTTTTTAGCACTACAGTCATGTTTCTTGATTATACTCATGTTTTCCAATGAATGAAATGAAGTTATAAGTTCGTGCATCTGAGTTTACCTTAGTTTTAGGGAATACTTATCCAAGGGGGGCCACTTGGTGAGTATTTTGTCTCTTAGCTTATTTAGTATTTTCTCTTCAATAATTAGTTAAGAATATGGCACTGACTGTTCGTGCAGCCACTTGAATTCCATTATATGAGTGTTCCTACAACCAAAGCAGACAGAATAGTTTCTTGTTTGTTTGCTCAGATTTTTATTTATGTCATGCATTTCATCTTAGTATAGTTATTGGCTGATGCTTAGTACTTATGTTATTTCCTTCCAAGCACTTTACTTTCAACATTATGTCTTTCTTAGTTGTAGGATGAATGTGGCTACTTTGAATTCCTAGTGCACATACAATGTTGACCCATTTCAAGTTTACGTCCCTAGGTTGACAAGTTAAATGCACCTACATGATGATTGAAATAACTATTTAGGTTAGATTTCCAATCTCTGAATCATAGCTATAAGGGCTTAGTTGTTGAATCATTGTAGGAGGCCAACATTTTTGGCATCGTTTCTAGGGATGGTGTCAAACTAGGAAGTTCTTCGGTGTCATTAATAGTTTTCCTTGTAGTATTTCATAAAGTTTTTTCTTAGCATACCCTTCATTAGGAAAGTAATGACCCCCATATTATTTTTCCAATTCTTTGTTTAAGTTGGCTAATAATGAGTTGATACTGCATCCATAGAGCGAGGAGGAGAAATGCTCATGGCAGATTCCTTCCTAACAATCCTGATTTATTCCAGCTAGTTGAGTACCAGAACCTGCCAAGAGACGGAGAAGAAGAGCCACAACCCTTTGTTGATACATTTCCATATCTAACCAATTCTGAAGTTTCCTCTGAAGATCAAAATCTGATTGAGAACCCCCTTGCTTTGGAACATCATCAAGCAGGCATCGGTGATGCAAATAGAAACAGACCTAACCAAACAACTTTTCCTTTCCCCATTGCTCATCAAAATGAAGTAGACAACCTCAAATATATCCATGCTTCAGTTCTTCCTAAGTTCTATGGACTTGTCATGGAATATCCCAATACATTCTTGTTCGAGTTTGATATACATTGTAGGAGTTATGACTATACCACCGATGCCCATAGGCTAAATCTATTCCCTACCACCTTGAAAGAAACTGCATTAAGATGGTTCATGAGCCTAGGTAGAGATATTGTGGAGACTTGGGAGGACATGAAGACAAAGCTCCTTGAGAAATACAAGGAGTATTGCAGGGGCAGTGACATGAGAGGAGATGACATTTTTAAGATGCGGCAAAAGGAAGATGAGAACCTAGAAGATTACATTTCAAGATTTTTGTTTTGCCTACAGAAATCTCCACACTATACACTCAATGAAGAATCAAAAAAGCTTCTTTTCTTGAGAGGAATTAGTGATAGTTGCACATATGCCTTAGACCTAATGGGAGGAGGAGATATCACCCAAGTTTATTGGGAAGATATCAAAAATCTATGTCAGAACTATTCTAGGGCAGCTTCAAAGAAAGGGAGGGCTTACCAATCCTCCATAGGTAATTCATCTACCAATGGAGTTTCAAGGATGGATATTAATCACTTACTGGTAGAATTAAAGCAACACATCATAAAAAAATTGGCTACTTAGCTGGATTCACTTTAGGCCAAGAAGAAACAAGAGGAGGCAGAGGCAATGTTGGTAGAATATTGCCCTCATTACAGACAAAAGAAGGATTGCAGATGCAAGATGATAACTAATATTGATAGCAAGCAGATGGAACCCAAGTTCAATCCAATCTAGGTTGAATATTATCAAGTGTACTATGTTGCACAAAGGAGGCCCTGGGCTCCAAGACAAGGTATGCCACCAGATCCACTATCTTTTGTTGGTCCATATTTCAATTTTTATTCATCTGGTAACCAATGGAAACCCCCATATCCACCCAATTATGGAGGATATCCACCATAGCCTTGGAATAACCCTCCAAATGCAAGGCCCAATCACCAAAAATCTTCACCCCAGTGGCAGCAACCTCAAGGGAGTTGGCAGCAAATATCTCAATGGAGGGGAGGACAACAATGGCCAAACCAAAAAGCCAATTACATGAAGCCACCCTCTCAGCCCCAACAACCAGCTATAATTCATCCTTCTGTTAATTCAAGTCCAAATGCACCTAAACCTACTCAACTACCAGCTCAACCCACACCTAACCCAAATAATAAACAACTGCAATAGCCTGTATACTCTACTAATCCAAATCAATTCCCTACATATGTTGTGAGTGAAAGTGACATCCACTTGCATTTAGGAACTACTTTGTTAGGACCTTCCACACTCATTATCACTAAGCTTCCTATGGAAGAGGAGCCTCTGGATGACCCCATTCAGCCAGGTGCACCTAAAAATCCCGAACCAATCCCAGTCAAGCAGACTGAACCAGAACCACCATTTCCCGAGAGGTTGGAAACTGTGAAACAAAAGGAAGAAAAGGAGGACACAAATTTTGACATTTTAGATCAATTAAAGAATATATGTGTCCAAATACCTCCATTCCAGGCCATAAAAGATGTTCCCATATATGAAAAAGCAATCAAGGAAGCATTCCTTAAGAAGCCAAGCAGGAAGAAGAAAGACCCCACTACGGTCCATGTGGTGGGACAGCTGGCTGACATCATGCTTAGGAAAGTGACTGATCCCAAATATAATGACCCAGGGAGTCCTGTGGTAGGAGTGGTTATAAATGGGATCCAGATAAAGAATGCTCTGATTGATTTGGGAGTAGCAATAAATGTAATGACTAAGGACATCCTGCAACAACTAAATATTGTAAGCATGAGACCTAATCCTATTGTCCTACAACTTTTTGATATTTCTATTGTTAAGCTTGATGGGATAGTAGCGGATCTTGTGGTAACTCTAGACTCTTAGGAACACCCAGCAGATTTTATGATTCTTTCTCCAAAGACCACACTAGGCGGGTACCCCATTATTCTTGGAAGGCCATGATTAGCAAGAGCATATGTTTATATTGGATGTCGGATAGGAGACATGAATATTTTTTATGGAAAGAGCACCAAAAATCTTGTTCTCTACCCTCCTTCTGAGCCATCCCATGATAGGAATGATCCCGCATGGCCACATGTTGGTGAAGAGGCCGAGGAAGTTAATTACGTGGCATAGCTTATGATGTTAGGCATAAGTTCTTTCATATAGTTTCAAGATGAAGATGAAGTATTCTCTAACATAATTCAGAACCATTATGAGATAGAGGAATCATCATCCTCTCATGCATATGATTTTTTTGATCCAGTGAAGATACTCTTGCCCGCTCTTCCTATAGCCACTATTCCTACATACGCTCTTCCTGCAACCACTCTTCCTATAGCCCGCTATTCCTACAGATGCTCTTCTTGCACCCACTCTTCCTACAACAATAGGTATGTCTCATATATTTCTGCCACATGAACTCAAAGTACCAAGCATTAGTGAAGGAGCTATGGTAGAATTAACTACACAAGTGCAGGTCTCAGAAGGAAAATATCTAAATATTAACAGCAAACTAAGTGAAGAACAACAACTGTCATTGGAAAACTTATTGAGGGCCCACCAAAATGCATTTGCATGGGAATATCATGATATGAATGGATTGGACCCTAAGCTTTTCACTCATAGGATATACAGAAGAGATTATTGTACACTAGTGAGGCAGCCACAAAGAAGAATTAACCCTACATTGAGAGAAATTGTAAAACGGGAACTAAAAAAATTGCTAGATGTAAGATTTATCTACCCCATCTCAGATAGCCAGTGGGTGTCTCCATTGGTGATTGTGCCCAAAAAATGAGGGAAGTGATGAGTTTGTGTTGATTATAGGGAACTTAATGCTGCTACGAAAAAATACCATTTTCCCTTACCTTTCATAGATCAATTCTTGAACTCACTTGCGAGAAAGCAGTAATTTTCTTTTTTAGATGGATTCAGCGGTTATAATTAGATTCAAATTGCACTAGAGGACCAAGAGAATACCACCTTTACCTGTACATGGGGGACCTATTCCTTTTCAGTACTTCTATTTGGCTTATGCAATGCACCTGCAACTTTTCAAAGCATAGTCATTAGCATATTTTTAGATATCTCTCATGATTGCATGGAAATCTATATGGATGACTTCACTACCTGTGGTGCTGATTTCAATGAAGCATTGGAAAATCTCAAGAGATTCCTACAAATATGTGAAGACCATAATCTATCTTTAAATAGTGAAAAGTGCTTCATGATGATGCAAGAAGGTGTAGTTCTTGGCCACTATATCTCTCACGAAGGAATTCAAGTTGATCTTGCAAAGATTGAGGTGATCACCAATCTATCGATCCGTCCAAAATAAAAGGATGTTAGGAGTTTCTTGGGACATGCAGGTTATTATAGGAGGTTCATCAAAGACTTCAGCAAAATGGCAACACCATTGCATATTGTCCTAACTAAAGATGTTCAATTCCAATGGACAACAGACTATGACAAGGAATTTACTGACTTGAAAGCAACTTCAACTCATGCTCCTGTGCTCAAGGGACCTAATTGGGAGCTTCCTTTTCACATCCATATTGATGAATCAGACTACACTATAGGAGTAGTCTTAAGATAGAAAGAAGGAACTATTGAAAATGCTATTTACTTTGTCAGCAAAAATCTGCAAGGAACTAAATTCAACTATACAGTGACAAAAAAAGAAATGTTAGCAATGATCTATGCCCTAAACAAATTCAGGCACTACATAATAGGCTACCAATTATTTGTGCACACCAATCATGCAACCATTAGATACCTCATGAATAAACCTTTGATTTTAGGTAGGCTAGCAAGATGGTTATTGTTGATGCAGGAGTTTCACATAACCATTGTGGATAAACCAAGGAAGGCCAATGTTGTTGCAGATTTTCTTTCCAGGCTGACTACATCAGAGGATAATCAAGTCATAGATGACTCCTTCCTTGATGAGCATTTATTTTCCATCAGTGTGCAAACACCTTGGTATGTTGACATAGCTAATTATCTAGTCACAGGGAAAGTGCCTCGTCACTTCTCTCCAAAAGAGAGGAGGGTGCTCATTGAGAAATATTTTCCTTTCTCATGGATTGTTGTATATTTGTTCTACACTGGACTAGACCATGTCATGAGGAGATGTGTGAGAGAAGATGAAACATGTCATATTTTGCATGCATGTCACAGTGAACCCTGTGGAGGGCATTTTGCAGCCAAGAGGACAACAATGAATATTTTGAACACAGGATATTACTAGCCAAAACTCCACAAGGATGCAGGACAATATACAAGGAAATGTGACAGATGCCAGCGAATGGGCTAGCCAACCAAATCTGATGAGATGCCACTTTATCCCCAGGTAGTAATCACTCCTTTTGATAAATGGGGATTAGACTTTGTAGGACCCATTGATCCTGCATCAATTGGTAAATCCTATATTTTGGTATGCACTAATTATGTAACAAAGTGGGTAGAAGTTAAGGAAATGAAGCATGCACGAGATAATAAGGTTTACATAATTTCTTTATGAGGAAATTTTCACATGGTATGGAGTTTCAAGAGAGATAGTGACTGATCAAGTGGCTCAATTCACTTCAACCCTTGTTACAACACTGGTCAATGAGTACAACATTAGGCATAGAAATTCTACTCCTTATCACCCCCAGGCCAATGGCCAAGTTGAAGTGACCAATAGAGAAATTAAAGGCATTCTGATCAAAACAATGGCTATCCATAGAAGGGATTGGGAAAGAAAGCTACCATAAGTTGTTTGGGCCTATAGAACTACCTGAAAAACAACTGTAGGATTCACTCCATTTGAGTTGTTGTATGGAAAGATAGCTATGATGCCCATTGAATTTGAGTATAAGACTCTTAGGACTGCAGTAGACTTGGGGATATATATCTTTGAAGCATAAAAGGATAGAATCATGCAATTGAATGCTTTGGATGAGATGAGGAAGAAAGCCTTGCATCACACAAAGGTAGTGCAGAATCCAAGAATAAAGTGGCATGACAAATTTATAAAGGATAAGAAATTTTAGGCAAGTGATTGGGCACTGCTCTATGACTCAAGATATCAAGATAATTTAGGAAAATTGTAGACAAGGTGGTTAGGACCATATGAGGTGGCTGAAGTATTTTCCAATGGAGTTGTTCAACTCACTACCATTGACCCTGTTAGGTTTAAGTTGTTGGTGAACAGTCATCGCCTTGGGTTGTATCACAAGCCAACTTCTAAGGAGGAGTTCCTACAATAATTCACTCAGCATGCAACACCCGAACTTCCTGTAGCCGAAGGAAGTGGACCTAGTGTCCCTCCTTTTGGATAACAAAGGTATGTAACTTATCATAATAAAGACTTTCACTTTGTGGGGGTCCACTTCTTCACCCATCCATCCATCCATTTCCACCTTTCTCTCTCTTCCATTTCGCCGCCATCATTTCACTTCATTCCATTTCACCTCATTCCACTTCGCTTTCATTAATTGCTCAAATAATTTCTTAAAAAAGTGACTGGTACTTTCTCCATAATCTTTGCAACAAATAAATCTTCCAAAAATTCAAGTACATGTGCAATCAATTTGTTATGTCTTAATTATCTTTTAAGTGCATTCATTTAATTGTTGTACATTAATATGGACATTCTTTATAGCATGAATTATTCCTCGCCCCTGTCAAATCATCCTTACCACCTCACATGTGAGGACACATGTGCAAATTTAGGTTTGAGGGGGGACGTGTCAATGCCATGTCTGCATGACTATCCATATTGGCTCACGTCAACAAGGTTTAAATTTTTGAGCCAATTTGAATTATGAGTGAAACGACAGCTCGCATATGTGAAATGAAAATCAACTACCACCATTCTTCCTCATCATAGCCTTCATTTATTAATGCTTTACTACCTTTATTGATCCTGTCATAATCTTAAGCCCAAAAAAAAAATCAGACGACACCAGCATTGGAAATTTAGTAGTGTTGCAGGAAGGTGAAGTTTGGCTTTCAGACGAAAATTGCAAGGAAAATTTTGCAAAGCAATTGTTTCGTTGAAAACAACTAACGATGGGAGGTGGGTTAATTTTAAATGAACCCACGGTTCATGATATATTACTACAGGATGCACCCTGCCTAGCTGAGTTCAGAAACTGCAGATGGTTAGACTATTTCCTAAAGTTGGATGGTTTTGATGAAGACGTTGCATTGGAATTAGCCTAGACATTGTCTGAAGGAAAGTCCACGGTAAAAGGGTTGGAAGTCATAGCTATTGAGGAAAGGATTGCAGAAGTTATAGGGTTTCCTACCGATGGTGAGCATTACCCTACTACAAGAGATGTCAGGTCAACTAGGGCTGAATTTACAGAACCTAGTGATCCTCCATTGAGTATAGACAAACAAGGTGCGAAGAGAACATCGTCGCTCGAGTTATGGAGGCAAGCAACTATTTATATTATGAAATACATTACCTGTGAAAGTCGTTAGTCGAATCTACATTCTATGCATTTCAAACTCTTGAACCATATGAGGCATGAGAGAAGAATGAATGTGCCAAACGTGCTATACCACCTTCTTTCAATCATGGTAGCTGAGACCCAAAAAGGTAGAGACAATTATGTTTCCCACCATTGTTTGATCAAATTATTAGTTGAGAATTCTCTGCATGATGTGTCTGATATGTCTTGGGAAAAAAAAAATCAATATTGATCAAATTAGACCAGAGCATTTGTGATCTAGGGTTTTTCCTCGTAGGGTTACTAGAAGAAGGAGCAATGTTGGGGCCACTTCTAGTGCCTCAACTTCTGGTGCAAGCCCTAGTGCAAACCCTCCTGTAGCCAAACAAATTATTGAGATTAGTTCTTCGGAGGCGGAGCATTCAGATAAAGGAAGTTCCTCTCCCGATTCTGATGATGATGTTCCTCTTGGCACCTTAATGAGAACTAGGGCACAAAAGAAGAAGGCAAAAATAAGGAAGGGAAAAGCTAAAAGGAAAATGATAGAAAGAGAAGTGCCAAGCTCTAGGAAATGAAAGGTTGACATTGTTCCTCATGCAACAAAGGAAAAACATGAAAGCCCTTCTATAAAATCAAGACTTGTTGAGCCAACCTTTGATGTACCTCTAGAGGAAAGCCCTAATTTTAGAGAAACATCACGAGAGGATACAGAAGATCCAATGGAGCAGGTAAATGTTGAGGAAAAAGACACATTTGAGGAAGCAGCAAGCATGACATTGGCAGATCTTGTTGACATTGCAGAACAAGTTGGAAGCCAGGAGCATGAGCAAAATCAAGAGCTCTTGCAGCATGAGCGGAAGCAAGATTTCCTGCAACAAGAGGTCTTGCAGCCTAAATTGGGAGAACAATTAGCATCCTTGCAGCTTGTATTGGCTGGGCAAACAGAGTCCCTGCAGTTGGAGCCTTATGAAGAAAAAGAAAAAGTGCCAGGTAAATTTTTTTTAGGAATACATAGGCCTTCTGATTTTTCAATGCAAATGGTAGTTATGAATTTATGGAAAGAAGTGCAAAAAAGGGAGGAAGAATGGAAAGAGGAGAAATGTAGGTTAAAAAGGGAAATTCAGAAGAAAAAAAATGAAGAGATTGAAGATAAGAATGAAGAAATTGTTGTTTTAAAGAAAAAGGTAGATAATATCATAGCCTTAGTACCTCAAATATTAGAGTGCAGGACTCCTCCAAGGGTCTATGCTTTGTATTTAATGGAGAAATATATTTCTTTTAAACTAGCAAGGATTGTCTCAGGTTTGAATCCTTCCATTAAGACCCCTCTTGAATTTTTCAATGCTTATCGGATTGCTCCTCCTAAAATGAAGATTTTTTTGTGTGAATTCTATTTGCATAATTTTTCTGTAACCAAAGACCATGATTAGAATCTACTGGTGTATGTTGGGGATGTCCAATTGAGGACATTTATATCTTGGGTACAGAATGAGATCAGTTGGGGAAAACAATACAGAACTTATAGGAAAATTGAATCCAACACTCCCTTGCCCACCAGGGTTGAATCTAAAAATCATGAAGGCATTTTCAAGGATTGGCACAAAATTATTTACCGACCAAGTTATGGCAATAGGATCTTGGCTGAGAGAGAAGCGATTTATAAAGAATATGAGGAGATAGAAAAAACTACAGGAGAATTTGTAGCAGGATACCTATCACAAAGGTGGAACAACCTAACTAATGACTTGAAACAAGTTGAGCCCCACTCCATGTAGAACTATGATGCAACACTTAAAAGGATTGATAGATATACAGATTAGGAGAACAAAGGGATGATTTTGGCTTTCATTGACTTTTCAGCCACCTATCCTATTGTGGCTTGTGCCAAACTTCAGATACTACAGGTATGACATAGTAGATGAGAGACAGAGATGGAATAGGTTGGAAAGGAAACAAGGTTTCTATTGGGATCCTAATTCTCCCACAGCAGACACTAATGTAGGGCAGCTAGCAACTACAAATTTCAGGGCATTTACCAAGCAAAAGAACAACCCTTCCTCTATTGGAGGACCAACAAGACCTTAGGTTGGGGGGGAAACGATGAGCCCAGTTTATGGTTTAACTTTTCAATATAGTTTCTTATCCATTTTCTGCAGTTGATATAGACTTTGATGTTTGGATATTAATATTTTTATGATATTTCCTTAAAACCCTTGACATTAGGCATAAGCTCATTTTCATAACTTTTAAATGACATTGACATGTTGTATGAACTATCTATGTTAATTTTACATGTGATTAATGATTGTTGCTTTAAGATAATTACAGATATGCAGTTGGTGTGTGTACTAATATTGTCATGCAGATATAATTATAGGCTTGCAATTCAGGAAGATTCTACTAGCTGGTCATTCACCATATCAATCAACAAGGTGGTCATTTAATGGATGAAAGACTCTCGGCGGATGGAGATTCCTCATTCAAATCGAAGATGTAATCACCTTGTAAATGTTATTAATTGTTTGTTGAGCATATATAGGCATTACTTTTGTGCCAAATTTGCATTAAGGCAATCATATTTGACAAGATTATGTGCATGTGTAATTGCCTCTGCACTTTTTATGCTTTCCCTAATGTGGCATCCTCTGATCTATTGGATTTCACTGCCTTGCTAGGTTTTAGTGGGTAACTTCTTTAAATAATACTTGAATGATCCTTCTCAAGAGCTAGTAGTTGTTGTTGTTACAAGGGATACTAATTTGATGATGTACTTGCACACTCTTATTTTTTTCAGCACTACAGTCATGTTGCTCGATTGTACTCATGTTTTCTAATGAATGAAATGAAGTTATAAGTTTGTGCATCTGAGTTTACCTTAGTTTTAGAGAATACTTATTCAAGGGGGCCCACTTGGTGAGTATTTTTTCCCTTCACTTAGTATTTTTTGTTAAGTAATTAGTTAAGAATATAGCATTGATTGTTCTTGTAGCCACTAGAATTCCATTATGTAATTGTTCCTACAACCAAAGTAGACAGAGTAGTTTCCTGTTTGTTCGCTCAGATATTCATTTCGATCATGCATTTCAACTTAGTATAGTTATTGGTTGATGCTCAATACTTATGTTATTTCCTTCCAAGCAATTTACTTTCAGCATTATCTCTTTCTTAGTTGTAGGATGAATGTGGCTACTTTGAATTCCTAGTGCACATACAGTGTTGACCCATTTCAAGTTTACATCCTTGGGTTGACAAGTTAAATGCACCTTCATGATGATTGAGATAGCTATTCATGTTAGATGTTTAATCTTTGAATCATAATTGTAAGGCCTTAGTTGTTGAATCATTGTAGGAGGCCAACACCAGCTCCCATCTATGGTTGTCCTAACAATCTCACATTCGATGCCGACCCTATAGGGTGACACATGTTGGACCAATTATCCTTTCATGGGGACAAGGAAATTGGTCTTTCCAACCAGGCCTTCTCAACCCATCCTTAGCCTGAACAAGTGCTACAAGTATGGATGAGGCATCCAATTATCTGAGTTAAAGTGAAATTCTACCCAACCCCCTAGTTAATTAATTAGGTTATCACTTGAATAAGAAACTCTCACATGGGTTGTCCTAGATGCCACTTTGTGCACCAGCCCCCATTGAGAGCCACTCCCCCTTCTACAACTAGGAACCCAATAAAATCAAAAGACAAGGCCAACTTGGACAATCACATAACCTCATTAACTTACATAACAAGGCAAAGCACAACCCATCCCGCATACAAGTACTAACCATATTGGTGAATATACAATGCAAGGCTAATGGCCAAAATACTCTCATTTAATACATAAACCACCATCTCAAAATGAACAATCATAGATTCATCAAGTAGGAAACCTTCTCCTAACCTCTGGAAGACAAACTAATCATTTAAACAAATAGTCCCACAAGAACAATAAGCACAAGTACCCCCATCCCAATAATCAACACAAACTTCACCAATAACAATTATGCATGGAGGGTTTATAGCTAAAGTAACACACCATTTTGCCAAAAACATGCAATACTTAAGATTTTTTAAGGAGTCTAATTTCACATTAAACAAACTCGTTATTATTTAAATGTAAGTAAATTAATCATTTAATCTAATTGCAGAGATAAAACACATTCAATTCAGTCATTTTTCTAACACTATGTTTCATTCACGAGAACACCTATTCGAATATATATATATATATATATATATATTTATTTATTTATTTATTTATAATGATGTTTTACAATAATCAAACATATGCTACAGATAAAAAAAATCATTGAGATGTGTATATATACATATATTTATTTATTTATAATGATGTTTTACAATAATCAAACAGATGCTACAGATAAACAAAATCATTGAGATTTATATATATATAATACTTGAATAAACCTCAATAAGGAAATTTACATATTTTTGTTTAAATCGAAACTTCAGAAAGAAACCATAAAATAAAAATATGATCCTCTATATATATATATATATATATATATTATATGTATGTATGTATGCATCATATCAATATCTATAAGATCAGAGTTCAGTGGCCTTTCGAATGCAAAAACAGTCAAAATTACCAATTACAAAATGATAAATGGTTTCGTCACCATACAAAGGATTTATTCTTCTTTGGAGGAATCGATTTCCATATCTATTCTTATCCAAGAACTCAGTCTATTGCATGAAAAAACTCTGGAAGAAGACATGGGTGTGGCCAAATTAAAGACTACAGGAATTTAGGAGACACTGGTAATATTAATTACAACGAATTATAAACAAGGCTAAGGCGTCTCATGTAGTGCCTCTTCGCTATGGTCCTTGGGGCGATTGTGTAAGTGTTTTATTGTGTTGGCTTGTTGATTTATTTAATGGTATTATTAATGTTGTCTAATTATTTAATATAGTTGTAAATCTATAGTGTTGTTTAGATAATTTAATATTGCTTTGATTAAGTATATTATTAAAATATCGTTAACTAGTTAATTTGATTTAACGATGTTTAGTATTGATTGATCAATTTAATTAAAGTATTAAATTTAATTGGTAAATTTAGATGTTTGTTGATTTAATTGAATATAGTATTTTAATTAATTGATATTAATATTTTAATCGTAAGATAAAATAATATTTCAATTATAATATTGTCAAATTTTAAATTCATAATTAGATAGTGATATTGTTTATTTAATTATCATTTTGGTTTTATTCGAAATTAAAAAAAAAAACTTAAGTGACAGTGTTAATCGAGGAAAGTTTCGAATGCGAATACATGCATCGTTTCAAACAGGAGAAAGTTATGAAAGTTGTTAATTTTAGTTTTAGTTATGCTTTGATTTTTGGAATTTTGAAAATAAATACGGGAAACTTGCTATTATTACTGGTTTTGGTTTTCAAAAATGTCTCTTTGGTTTGTAATGCTTTCTTTCAGATTTTTTTAGAGGGTTAGGCTTTCATTTTCTGGAAAAGAAAACTTCTACTCTGAAAAATATTATAAAAATTATAAAGCTTTTAGAAAAATGAAGATTGAATATTATCTTGCACATTGTGTTCGAAGTTCAAAATCAAGATTTTGAAGAAGCGGAATTTGTAGCGAAAGTTGGATCTCGATACCAATCTTCATTTCAGCCAGCTCATTTTTCCAGGTTTCGACGTTTTCTTTTGCATTGTTCCTCTGAAAGTTATCTATGTCTCGAAATGAAGGGTAGTTTACAATCTATGATTCTTTTGGGTTAGTTGTATACATATTTATGCACCTCTTAGAATTTATTATCTATGTTGTAGTCGCGGCCTTATCGTAGAAATTCGTTTACTTTTGCATTGCCTTGTCAATTTTGGTATGAGTCATTTTCTTTAGATCTCATTTTATCATAATCGATGTCTATTATGCTCAGTTGTTTGTGTTCTACAAGTCCTTCCTAAAGTTGCATTATCATCCTCTCCTTATCTCCTTTTTGGTAAACACTTTGGTGGCCAATAAATCACTTTTATTGCAAATCGGTAAGACATTAATCTAACTCCCTACTATTCTTCCCTTATGCCATGAAACCACGTTGGTTGAGGAACCTCATTGAACCATTGAAGTCGTGACCGTTAGACCATTTTGGGCATCCTACAATAATGGCATTCTGTGAGCCCACCCTTCTTTGAGGCGAGCTTCCAAACAGTTCGTGTGCCTTATCTACGCTTCCTTATTTTCATGCAGGTTTAGTTGGGCACTTGTAACATTAGCATATGACATATATTTCGTGTTATTATGCTTTGATAGATGCCCCTTCGTAGTTTGTAAATTTGTTCTAATGCACATTATTATAGTACAAGCCTACTTTTTAACTTGTTTCATTTAGCATCACCAGTATCCTCCACATTAGTAATGTCACTATTTTAAGCTGATGGAAATGGTTCACATCTCTCAAAACAATTTTCTCTTGCAAACAAACTTAGAGAGAAATATAGCGGCAGTTACTTTGGATAGTTGTATGGTGTTTCATATTAGTTTTTTCTTTAATTGATTCGCAGTTACTACCTCCTCTCCATTCGATGTTTTGTATACTCATATGGTAATAGAATGGTAATGGATGAAATTTGCAGTGGGATACCCATAGGCATCGCTTCCTTGGCACCTAGCACATGCTTGTTCTTTGTTGTAAAATATGGTTACCACTCGGAATTGAGAAGTTCATCCCTCCAGTTAAATTAATACTTGATTTTATAAGTATGTATATGTATCGAATTTCGGAATTGAGTAATATTCATTTATAGAGAAGTCGGTCTTAACAAAGTTGCTGTAATAAAAGACCTTTGTCTTATTCGATTATATATATATATGAATGAATGATTTCATCTAGCGGTTTATGAAATTTCAAGCTATTCATCAGCAGGTTACTGTTAATTGAAGTGTTGTAATGACAACAGTGTATTAAATTCTTTTATATTTATATATATAATTATATATAGGTTTATATATACATATAAATAACTGTGACGATATCTATATATATAAATATATATTTATAGATATATATATGTAAAGCATTGTTATAATTAAAAGTAAATTCTAGTGTAAAAAAAAACTTATCTAGATGTTATTAAAAGAAATGCTCACTTAGTTTCCTTAATTGTTTAATTTCCTAACGAGTATATTAAAAAAAAAAAAACAATTGATTGCTTTGTTATGCTTTACGATGATTACATTAAATGTATTATATTAACCGTGTCTGAGAATGGAAAGTAAGTTGGTTGTGATAAAATATGCATTGAGATATTTATGTAATATGTTTATATAATTTCTTAAATTATCTAAAAATATTTCTTCAACAGTGCGAATTTAAAATGTAAATTGATTATCTAGATTGTTCTTGGAATTTGTTACTTTGAATGGGTATTGAAATTAAAGATTAATTTGTTGTGTATAAGGTATATGAGAGTTAGTTATTATTATGAATTTATTAAAGATGTGAAAACATACTATATCATGCATTATAGGTAAGAGCAATCCGTTTGTACAAAATGAGTATATATATGGATATTATATGATTGCATAGTCTCTTTAATAATTTGTAATGACTTTGTAATGAACAAATAAATGTAATGTAATTTAATTGACTACTATTCTTTATGGTTAATACATTGAATGTACTGTGATTTTAAAGGTTGGTTCATGATGATTTCATTTTGATGTGTCTTTCCTCTTGAGTTTATTGTTACTAAGGAGATTTTGTTTATTGAATTCGTGTTGGAATTTATTTGGAAACGCATGTTGCTTTCATTTACCCTCGATTGTGAAGTCTTGAGTAGTCAGTACTTTTAGGCTTCCAGAGGTGGGGAAATTGTTTCTTTATAATCGGTTTTGATTTTGGTTCTTTGTGAACTATGGTTTGTATGCTCTATTTGATTTTGTGGGTTTAGCCTTGCACATGGAAGTTGATTTACTATGAAGTCCTGGTGTAAGATGGTGCATGCCTCTCTTGATGAATTTACTTATTTGACTTTGATGGTTTGTGCAAGTGGGCTTACCCAGTCTGTGGTTTTGAGATTTCGTTGTTAGTAGGGGGAGTGGCTCTCAATGGGGGCCGGGCCGATGCACAAAGTGGCGTACGGTTAACTCATTGAGATTTTCCATAATCAGCGATAATCTAACAATTAATTAGGGGTTTTGGGTAGCATCTCATATTAATTCAGATAAATTAGCCTAACTCATGGCTCAAGTGCTCGTTTGGGCTTGGGATGAGTGGGAAGGCCTGGAATGGTAAGATCAACTACCTTGTCCCTTTGAAAGGTGTGTTGATCCCGCATGAGTGAGAATGGGGGTCGGGGATCGGTATAGGTTGCCAGGGTTTAACCAGGTAGGGGGTTCGGTAACCTATGAAGATCTGCATTGGGTAACCCATGTCGAGCTTATGTGATTATAGACCTTCCTTTAGAAACCTTGGTTGTTGTTATTTCCCTTTGTCATTCTTGTGTCTCTGGAAGTGAAGGTTCCTTGTGTTTGTTTTATGTGTTTTTTGTATGTGTTTATTGTTATTTTGTATCGGGGTTGGGTTAGTCTTGTTTTCTGACCTTTGTTGGTTGTGGGTCCTTCTTGTTATCTCCTAGCATGAGGGGTGGGCCTTCGGTTCGACATGGTTGGGTGGAACGTGCTACGCATCTTATTGGGTTCCTGGGTTGTGTTTGTGATGCGAGAAGTGGAAGCAGATGTTGAGATTCCAGGGCTTCTCTTGTATTGAAGATTGTTCTGCATTTTGTATCCTATTCATTACAGTTGTACCATACCTGTTTGTACTCTTCCCGTTGATATAAGGGAAGCATTATGTAATGTACTATTGTATCTTTGATGTGTTGTATCTGTGGAAATATGCTCCACAATTGTAATATTGAACTATGAATTTCTATGTAATAAAATGATGTATGTACTCTTGTTATCCCTATGGTTTATGGATGGTTATATGTTTACCATTATGTGATCTTGAGTAGTGTATGTTTCTATCATTTTATTACTAGGCATTTATTTATAGCGATGTTGTTTGGTTGGATCATTTTTGAGTAATTCAACCACGTAACCCCATGGGACTAATTAGGCATCTTTATATATTAATAATATTGTTGTATGATTATTTGGTTGTTGGTTATTGCATAGTGGTTAACTTTAATAAAAAAAATTGTGTTGTAAATCCTTATCGTTAATTGTTCTTTGGGGTTGCGTGGCGGGGCGTTACATCACAGTATCAAAGCACTAGGTTCATACGCTGGGTACTCTGGATACATTGAGCCCATTATGTCGACCTAGTGCATGTACTCATGTAGTTATTTATTCCTTTGTTGACCATTCGTGTTTGACGACCTTAAACGGGTTCGTAGGTGGCGTGTGGTCCAATGGTGCAGAAATCTGGTGGAAGGGATAGGACCCTCGGTGTAGTGCGCAATGCACCGATATCCTTTCTATCGAGAAACGCATCATGGACTCTTGGGTTTCCTTGTGTGTTTTCTGGTAATGTGAATTTTGTGTATGCAAAGAATGTGTTTAAAATCATGAATTTAGTGCTTGACTTTTGAGTTTTTGTATTTCCCTTTCTATCACCCTCACCAAATTGTTTGTGACTCTTTTCTTGGGTGGTGTGTGTAGGATACCTAGGGGTCGTGGTCAAGCTAGAGGTCATGGTAGAGGTCTAGGAGGTGGTCATGGAGCCAATCGTCTGAACACTTATTTTCTGAGTCCCCACGAGAATGATCGTGAAGAGCACCTGGGTCCTTAGTTACGTTCCTTACTTGAGGAGATTCTTACCTGACTAGGACCTAGACAGGAGGGTGGTCGATAGCTGTTTAGGGAAAGAGAAAGGTTCCCTAGGAGGAGAAATGTTTCAGCTTTAGCGGGACTTACGATGGGCCTTTTGAGGGCACGTTCTTCGTTCATCAATAGTTCTAGTAGTAGTTTGGATTTTGAGAATTGGATGATTGGTGTACATTCTGGTAGGGTGTCTCCAGTAGGCTTCAGGTTCTAGGGCGAATGTCTTTCATCTAGAAGGATCCGGAATTGGTTGCGAGCCCAGCTCCATCATTCTGGCTAGGCAACTTGGAGCACACAAGTTGCAACGAGTAGAGGTACAGGTTGTTTCTCTTGCGGTCGACAGGGCCACATAGCTAGACAATATCCTCAGAGGAGCACACCGGAATCTAGTCAAAGGTCGGTGACCACGGATCTAGTGAGGAATGACGCAGGAAGGTCCCATAGGGCGAGTACAGTGGTTGATCACCGTCGGGTAGAGCATCAGGGCACAGATTTGGAGATTACCGGTAGTGGTCAGGCAGTTGACTCAGGAGCCCATGGAAATCTTGTGATACAAGAGACTGAAGAAGTGCCTTTAGTGTTGTTTTCTCTGCTTTGACACTTGCTATGATAAGTTATGTGTTTGAGACTTTGTTGGTGGTTGCTTCACCATGTTGGTTTGTATGGATTGACAGTTTATTTGGCTTCGGTGATTATGAAATTGTTTACTGTTGTTTGTATGTTGATGTATGGAGTAGTTGTGTTTGGAATAATTTGATTATGTGTTATCATATGGATTATGTACTATGTTGCTATGCTAGAATGATTAGTTATTGCCTTATGATGTTATTGTGATTTAATATAGTTGTTGTTACTTGATGTTATGGTTTCAGGATGACATTTCATTTGATTTTTTATCATCATGACATTATGAATTGATGTTTATGTTGCATTGGATTTATGGAGTTAATAGTGTGTTTGGAAAATTTTGATTATGTGTATCTTATGGCTTATGATTATGCTCATTATGCATTTGATTAGTGATGGTTATGTGATGTTTCTTATAATGTAATTACTATTATTGGATGTTTTGGTTATGGTTGAGGTCTTGGTGAGGGGAACAGGGTAGCATCACTCGTTCGCAAGCATCCTACTACATTGTGACTTCCTCTCATTGTGTGTTTATTAATTTGATATATATGTATATGCTGCTTGACATCTTGTTTCGATGCAGGTTGTAGGTATCGAGTACCGACTCCGCCTGTACTTTCAGGTCAAAGCGTACCCCAAAAACCCAATGGATATATGATGTGGAAATGGGAGATGACAAAAGGTCCCCAACCCGTGTTTGGTAACCCCGCTTGTTGGTTTGTTTATTTTGTCAGTTGTCTTGTTTGGTATCTTCCACTTTGTGTGTGACTTGTGATGATGTTGTTCATAATTGCTTATGTTTAACTGACCTTGTGACTTGCAGGAGTAAGTCGAGGCTTGGGGAGGAGGATGTAGTGCCTCTCCGCTATGGTCCTTGGGTTGATTGTGTAAGTGTTTGATTGTGTTGGCTTGTTGATTTATTTAATGGTATTATTAATGTTGTCTAATTATTTAATATAGTTGTTAATTTATAGTGTCGTTTAATTAATTAAATATTGCTTTGATTAAGTCTATTATTAAAATGTCATTAATTAGTTAATTTGATTTAACGATGTTTAGTATTGATTGATCAATTTAATTAAAGTATTAAATTTAATTGATAAATTTAGATGTTTGTTGATGTAATTGAATATAGTATTTTAATTCATTGCTATTAATATTTTAATCGTAAAGATAATATTTCAATTATAATATTGTCAAATTTTAAATTTATAATTAGATGGTGATATTGTTTATTTAATTATCATTTTTGTTTTATTTGAAATTAAAAAAAAACTTAAGTGAGAGTGTTAATCGAGGAAAGTTTCACATCCGAGTACATGCATCGTTTCAAATAGGAGAAAGTTGTGTAATTTACTAGTTTTAGTTTTAGTTATGCATTGATTTTTGGACTTTCAAAAATAAATACGGGAAACTTGCTATTATTACTGGAATGGTTTTCGAAAACGTCTCTTTGATTTATAATGCTTTCTTTGGGATTTTTTTTAGAGGGTTAGGCTTTCATTTTCGGGAAAAGAAAACTTTTGCTATATAAAAGAAATAACTCTGAAAAAGATTATGAAAATAATAAAGCTTTTAGAAAATTGAATATTGGAGATTATCTTGCACGCTGTGTTCAAAGTTCAGAATCAGGGTTTTGAAGAAGCGGAATTTGCAGTGAAAGTTGAATCTTGCAACCAATCTTCATTTCAGCCAGCTCATTTTTCCAGGTTTCGACGTTTTGTTTTGCGTTGTTCCTCTGAAAGTTATCTATGTCTCGAAATGAAGGGTAGTTTACAATCTATGATTCTTTTGGGTTAGTTGTATACATATTTATGCACCTCTTAGAATTTATTATCTATGTTGTAGTCGCGGCCTTATCGTAGAAATTCGTTTACTTTTGCATTGCCTTGTCAATTTTGGTATGAGTCATTTTCTTTAGATCTCATTTTATCATAATCGATGTCTATTGTGCTCAGTTGTTTGTGTTCTACAAGTCCTTCCTAAAGTTTCATTATCATCCTCTCCTTATCTCCTTTTTGGTAAACACTTTGGTGGCCAATAAATCACTTTTATTGCAAATCGGTAAGACATTAATCTAACTCCCTACTATTCTTCCCTTATGCCATGAAACCACGTTGGTTGAGGCACCTCACTGAACCATTGAAGTCGTGACCGTTAGACCATTTTGAGCATCCTACAATAATGGCATTTTGTGAGCCCACCCTTCTCTGTGGCGAGCTTCCAAACAGTTTGCGTGCCTTGTCTACGCCTCCTCATTTTCATGCAGGTTTAGTTGGGCACTTGTAACATCAGCATTTGACATATATTCCTTGTTATTATACTTTGATAGATGCCCCTTCGTAATTTGGAAATTTGTGCTATTGCACATTATTATAGTACGGGCCTACTTTTCAGATTGTTTCATTTAGCATCACCAGTATCCTCCACATTAGCAATGTTACTATTTTAAGCTGATGGAAATGGTTCACATCTCTCAAAACAATTTTCTCTTGCAAACAAACTTAGAGAGAAATATAGCGGCAGTTACTTTGAATAGTTGTATGGTGTTTCATATTAGTTTTTTCTTTAATTGATTCGCAGTTACTACCTCCTCTCCATTCGATGTTTTGTATACTCATATGGTAATAGAATGGTAATGGATGAAATTTGCAGTGGGATACCCATAGGCATCGCTTCCTTGGCGCCTAGCACATGCTTGTTCTTTGCTGTAAAATATGGTTACCACTTGGAATTGAGAAGTTCATCCCTCCAGTTAAATTAATACTTGATTTTATATGTATGTGTATTGAATTTAGGAATTGAGTAATATTAATTTATATAGAAGTCAGTCTTAATGGAGTTGCTGTGATAAAAGACCTATGTCTTATTCGATTATATATATGTATAAATGATTGCATGTAGCGGTTTATGAAATTTTAAGCTATTCATCAACAAGTTACTTTTAATTGAAGTGTTGTTATGACAGTAGTGTATTAAATTCCTGTATATTTATATATATATATATAATTATATATAGGTTTATATATACATATAAATAACTATGACGATATCTATATATATAAATGTATATATAAATATATATGTATAGATATATATACATATAGTGTGGTTATAATTAAAAGTAAATTGTTGTGTAAAAAAAAACATATCTAGATGTTATTAAAAGAAATGTTCACTTAATTTCCTTAATTGTTTAATTTCCTAATGAGTATATTAAAAAAAAGAGAGAAATAATTGATTGCTTTGTTATTCTTTACAATTATTACATTAAATGTATTATATTAACTATGTCTTAGAATGGAAAGTAAGTTGGTTGTGATAAAATATGCATTGAGATATTTATGTAATATGTTTATATAATTTCTTAAATTATCTAAAAATATTTCTTCAACAGTGCGAATTTAAAATGTAAATTGATTATCTAGATTGTTCTTGGAAGTTGTTACTTTGAATGGGTGTTGAAATTAAAGATTAATTCGGTGTGTATAAGATGTATGAGAGTTAGTTATTATTATGAATTCATTATAGATGAGAAAACATACTATATCATGCATTATAGGTAAGAGCAATTTGTTTGTACAAAATGCGTGTATATATATGGATATTATATGATTGCATAGTCTCTTTAATTATTTTTAATGACTTCATAATGAATGAATAAATTTAATGTAATTTAATTGACTACTATTCTTTATGGTTAATACATCGAATGTATTGTGCTTTTAAAGGTTGGTTCATGATGATTTCATTTTGATGTGTCTTTCCTCTTGATTTTATTGTTATTGAGGAGATTTTGTTTATTGAATTCGTGTTGGAATTTCTTTGGAAACCCCATGTTCCTTTCATTTACCCTTGATTGTGAAGTCTTGAATAGTCGGTACTTTTAGGCTTCCAAAGGTGGGGAATTTTTTTCTTTATAATTGGTTTTGATTTTGGTTCTTTGTGAACTATGGTTCGTATGCTCCATTTGATTTTGTGGGTTTAGCCTTGCACATGGAAGTTGATTTAATATGAAGTCCTGATGTAAGATGGTGCATCCCTCTCTTGATGAATTTACTTATTTGACTTTGATGGTTTGTGCAAGTGGGCTTACCCAGTCTGTGGTTTTGATATTTCGTTGTTAGTAGGGGGAGTGGCTCTCGATGGGGGCCAACACTCAAAGTGGCGTACGGGTAACTCATTGAGAGTTTCTATAATCAGTGATAACCTAACAATTAATTAGGGGTTTTGGGTAGCATCTCATATTAATTCAAATAAATTAGCCTCACTCATGGCTCAAGTGCTCGTTTGGGCTTGGGATGAGTGGGAAGGCCTGAAATGGCGAAGATCAACTACCTTATCCCTTTGAAAGGTATGTTGATCCCGCATGAGTGAGAAGGGGGGTCGAGGATCGGTATAGATTGCTAGGGTTTAACCAAGTAGGGGGTTCGGTAACCTATGAAGATCCGCATTGGGTAACCCATGTCAAGCTTATGTGATTAGAGACCTTCCTTTAGAAACCTTGGTTGTTGTTGTTTCCCTTTTTCATTCTTGTGTCTCTGGAAGTGAAGGTTCCTTGTGTTTGTTTTATGTGTTTTTTGTATGTGTTTATTGTTATTTTGTATCGGGGTTGGGTTGGTCTTGTTTGCCTAACCCTTGTTGGTTGTGGGTCCTTGTTATCTCCTAGCATAGGGGGTGGGCCTTCAGGTCCACATGGTCAGGTGGAATGTGCTATGCACCCCATTGGGTTCCCATGTTGTGTTTGTGATGCGAGAAGTGGAAGCAGATGTTGAGATTCCAAGGCTTCTCCTATATTGAAGACTATTTTGCATTGTGTATCCTATTCATTGTAGTTGTACCATACCTGCATTGTTGTACTCTTCCCATTGATATAAGGGAAGCATTATGTAATGTACTATTGTATCTTTGATGTGTTGTATTTGTGGAAATATGCTCCACAATTGTAATATTGAACTATGAATTGTTATGTAATAAAATGATGTATGTACTCTTGTTATCTCTATGGTTTATGGATGGTTATATGTTTACCATTATGTGATCTTGAGTAGTGTATGTTTCTATCATTTTATTAATAGGCATTTATTTATAGTGATGTTGTTTGGTTGGGATTGTTTTCGAGTAATGCAACCATGTAACCCCATGGGACTAATTAGGCATATTTATATATTAATAATATTGTTGTATGATTATTTGGTTGTTGGTTATTGCATAATGGTTATCTTTATAAAAAAATTGTGTTGTAAATCCTTGTCGTTAGTTGTCCTTTGGGGTTGCGTGGCGGGGTGTTACATCTCACAAAGGCGATAGGAGCATGCAAAAGGTGGACACCATTCAAATACAAATCTTGGTAACAAAATAAAACAAGAAGAATGTCAATGTGCATTAAATTCTTCAGTTTTCAACTACCGAACTAGCCAATACAATAGCTTATTAAAGATCAATATCAATTCTCATTCCATAACGATTGGTTCATACAACATCAATTAAACATGCAAGGACTCCCTTCAATTTTTATACAGCAAGGTGACTATTGTGAGAGAGGTACGCTGGTCAAAAGGGGTCGCTATGTATAGAGGGTGTAAAAAATTTATTGAACATAGTTTGATGGAAAATTAGATATGACTTCAGTAAGAAACAAATGAGGGTGGATTAAGAATTTTGACTTTCATAGCTTAACACTATAGAGTATCAACCCTTATCATAGACCATCAAATGACAAGGAGGGCAAAAGGAATTAGAAATGAATGCAAAAGAAACTTCTTCCAAGCCGTGGTATAAATAGCCTACAGGCAGCGAGACAAATATATATATATATATATATATATATATGTATCAACCACACATTAACTATTCAGGGGCTAACTTTGATTACAAAATACAGAGCACACAAATTTAAAATAGAGCATATAAGAATTCAAAAACAGAGTTTAGCGTGCCAATCCAATGAGACTTCGGTAGGGAAGAATGAAGATGGTCTTAAGAAATTTGCACTATGAAACTAGAAAACAAAAACAAACTTCTAAGCAAGAACCTTGAATACGCACAATTTAATTTATAGAGGGGTTCAAAGTATTTTCTAGAAATTTCATTTACTAACAATTTCAATTTAAGTTTCGTAGGGGTAAAGGACAATAGAAATGAAACCTGGTTTATACACTTTTCAGAGGTGAGGTCTTGATGCAAAGCTTTTCCAATTTCCAGCTTCTACTCCTTCTGAGTTTCCACAGCACTGCAAAGAAAAACACCAATTCCCAGCTTCCAAAACCCCCAAGAATTTTTTTCAGAACCAAAGAAAATTCACGACCGAGAGAAAAAACAAGATTAGTTTCTCCAAAAATAACAAAAAATCCCCTCTCAATTAACTCTAACTAATTTATTTATTACTTTCCTTCTCATCTGTAACAACATCCACCCTTAATAAATTAATTTATTTCCTTTTATTTTCCCTACTATTCACAACTGCCACTATTTATCTTTATCTTTTATAATTTTAATCATATCTTATAATTTACACACAATAATCAAACAATTAAAATACTAATTTTATTAATTTAATCTTCCATATATTTTATTTGCAAATCACCTTAATTTAACATATTCATTTTAAACCATAAATTTCAATTCATTAAAATCAAATAAATACTTTTATAATATTTTATTTAATTAATACTTTGGTTTTATAAAAGCTTTAATCTTAATTATTCCAAAACCTATTAATTCCGATAATCTTTATTTTAACGAAATAATCAAACAAAGGCACAATCATGTGCATCACTCAAATGAACATACTGTTAGCCAATACTTGGCCGCAAAGCAAAACATAAAGTAGAATGACAACATCGACAAGATGACTCGGACTGACTACACAATAGGGAATGGTAAATAGACACTCTCATCAAGGATGATGGTTCAAAGTGGGGAACCCGATGCTATCTCTGAATCAACAACCTCCATTGGGTATGAGGCACACTCAAACCTGGCAATTCAGTTGTAGTCGATGCTTGGTACCTGCAACGTGCAACAAACCACATGGTTGAATGTGTATATAGACAAATAAGCAAACACACCATGAAGGGAAAATCGTAGCATCGCAGGGCACTCACACGCGAGTGATGTGACCATGTTCCCCTTCACCAATACATCAACACACAATAAAAAACTATCAACTCATGATGAAAACATACATCTAGCAATCACATAATACGCATATCAATGATAACTTGCATAAACAATTAAACTAATCTACTAAGCATGGTATAAGCATAAAACATCAGATATAAACATGTCATCATAATTTTGCATCAAATTGTCATTATATCCAAGCATCAACAGACAAGTATCATAATGTCCAATTACAATCCAAGTAACTGCTAGAAGCCGAAAGAAAACTTAGGGGCACTACATGGAAGGTAAATTAGGGAAAAATTTGGTCTTCTTTTTGCATACATTTGTGTAGTATACATGAGGTCAATTGGTAGTCCATTTAGAAAATGATGTTGTTTGTGCAACAAAGGTCTCAAATTTCAATGAAAAAGTGACAACTTCAAATCAATTATGCATCCACTTACAAGGATCTACACAAAACTAATAAAAAGCCTCTAAATCAGGAAGATAATCAAGATCCATTACCAATAGGCTCATGTTATTCTTCAAATAGGGAGAGAGGGAGAGAGATGGAGAGGTAGGGATGAAAAGAGGGAGAGATATGGGGGGAGATAAAAAGAGAGACAAAGGGGTAAGGAGATAGAGATAAAGATGGAAATTAAAATGGAAATGGAGATGGAGATGGAGAGGGATATGGAGAGGAGAGGGAGATAAATAGAGAGAGAGATAGGATAGAGGGATAGACAGAGATAGAATTCATAGATATATAGAGATGGAGAGAAAGGGAGAGTGAGAGAGAGAATGAGAGAGGGAGAAATATAAATACAAAGACATAGGGATTGATATATAAGAGGTAGAGATGGAAAGATATAGGGGTGGAGAGACATGGAGAGATAATAAGATCGAGATAGAGGGAGTGATGCAAGAATAAATATGTAGAGATAGAGATACAGAGGTAAAGAGATAGAGACAGAGAGGTAAAGAGATAGATATAGAGATATAGGTAGAGATAGGGAGGGAGAAACAAGGTGTGTGTGTGTGCATAAGAGAGAGAGGGAAATAGTTATGTATAAATATAGAGAGAGGGAGGGAGAGCAAGGAGAAAAGTAGAGATAGGAGAGAGGAGAAGTATAAAGATATAGAAAGAAGTGGTAGGGAGAGAGGAAAAGAGGGAGAGATAGGGATAGAAAGGAGAGATGGAGAGATAGATACAACTTTGGAGAGATAGAGGGGGTTAAGATATAGAGTCAAAGACAAAGATAGAGAGATAAATATATAGAGGGAGAGATGGAAGGAGAGACAAAGAGGGGGAGGGATAAATAGAGACAAAAATAGGGAGACAATGAAAGAGGGGGAGTTGGAGAGAGAAAGATAAAGATATAGGAAGTGATATATAGAGAGAGGTAAGAGGGATATAGAGAGGGTAGGAGAGATGGAGGAAGAAATTGAGTGAATAAGTGAGAGAGATGGAGATAATGAGATATAAAGAGTGAGGGAGAGGGAGATATGGGAAGATAGAGGTAGAGGGGGAAAGAGTGAGAGATAAAGGAGGTGATAGAGATAAGTAATAGAGATAGAGAGGGAGAGAGAGATACAAGGGGGAGAGGTAGATATAAGGAGGGGGAAATAGGGAGTTTATGTGTGAGAGGGTGAGAGAAATATATAGAGATAAATATAGGAAGGGAGAAATAGGGAGTGTGTGTGTGAGTGAGAGAGATATTGAGATAAAGATAGAGAGGGATATATATAGGGAGAGAGAGAGGGAGAGAAATAGAGATAGGATAGAGGAGAAAAAGATATATATATATATATATAGAGAGAGAGAGAGAGAGAGATAAGGAGAGATATAAGGGGGAGAGAGAGAGAGAGAGAGAGAGATGCTAGGAGAGGTAAGGAAATAGAGATAAGGGGGAGAGATAGAAAGAAAGATAAAGATAGAGATGGAGATAGATATGGAGAGAGAGGGAGAGATAAATAGAGATATAAAGAGGGGGAGACAAAGAGAGGGACATCTATGGAGGGATAAAAATATATAGGAAGTTATATAGAGAAAGAGGTAGAGAGAGGGAGATATAGAGAGAGAGAGAGAGGTACAAATGTGGAGATATATATAAAGAGATATAGGAAGAGAAAGAGAAAGAGAGTTATCTTTATATCTCTATATCCCTCTCTATCTCTATGTTTTTCATTATATCTTGATCTCTCTCTTCCTCTATACCCTATTTCTATAAATATTTTCCTTCCCTTCTCTCTACCTCTATTTATGTTTCTCTATTTTCCTCTCTGTGTCTCTTTCCCTCTCCCTATCTCTCTCTCTCCCTTACTCTCTTTTGCTATCCCTATTTATCTCCCCCTCTCTCCCCCTTTCCCTCTTTATCTCACTACCTCTCTCTATATATTTTTTGTCTCCTATTTCTCTTTATTTCTCTATCTCTCTATCTTCATTTCTATGTGACTATATCTATCTATGTCTCTCCTTTTCTCTCTTTTCCTCTTTCTCTTTCTTTATCTTTTATCTCTTTCTATTTCTCTCTCTCTCTTTTTATTCCTCTATATATCTACCTATATTGCCATATCTCTATCTCTCTTTTTATCTCTTTATATATCATTCTCTCCCTCTCTATCTCTCTATTTCTCTATCTCTATCTTTTTTCTCTCATTTTGTATCCCCCTCTCCCTCTCTCTATCCATCCATTTCTATATATGTTTCTCTCTATCTAACTCTCTTTATCTCTCTTTGTCTATTTGCATAGATCTCCTCCTTTGTCTCATTTTCTCCCCCTCTCTTTCTCTCTTCTTTTCCTTTTATTTTTTCTCTATTTGCCTTTGTATCTTATATTCATCTCCCTCTCACTTCTCTCTTTCTCTCTCTATCTATTTTCCTCCTTAAGTGTGCAATGGGTACACTAAAGAGGTTACAAAGGTGAATTATCATATCCTTAATCAAATGACAGGATACCCTAAGCATAAATCCCTCAGGACATGTGTTCTCCTTAGATTGTTGGCATGAAATGACTAATCAAAAGTTATCTTCTTCGTCTCGCACACACTTTATAACTTTTAATTTAGATTTTAGGTCTGAAATTCATTTTATTATATAAAATAAAAGAAAAAATTGAAATAGAATTATTATACAATAATTAAATTTTAATAAGATAAATAATTATAAATTAAATTAATTCTAATATTTTTTAATTATTATTTGTAATTTTATAAAAAGACATAAATAATAAAAATAAATTTCAAACTTAAATATAAATTAAAATTAAAATAGAATAAACTAAATGCAAAGTCAAAATATATCAAAATCCAAATATTAATAAACATAATAATTTTTAAAAATTAATAATGAATAATAAAAAATTTAAGTTAATAAATGATTAAATTAAAAAAAACAAAATTTTAATTTATTATAATTGAAATATTAATAAAATATGTATCTAAAAAAGATAATTAATATATTATAAAAAATATTAACATTAATTGAAAGATAAACTTAATAAAATCATGCAGTCTCTTAACAACTAAAAAAATGGAAAGATAAACTCAATTAACAAATAAAATATGTTTCTGAGGAGGAAGTGGCATGTAAGAATAGGAAGAAATGAAAGTTGATTCTGTAGAAGGAGTCGGAGTCAAGGGATGTAGATTTCATGTCGGATTCCCTTGCTACTGCGGATGAGGACATGAGATCCCCTGCCTTAGGGAAGCGTAGAATAGAGGGGCCAAGCCCTGACAAGGGTTATGAGACCAGTAGTGTAATCCTGCAGATGAAATGCTTAGCAGAAGCAAAAAAGGATGTGAAAGATTTGGTTGGGGAGGTTTCATCTCCTCCCCCACCTCTGAAAAATAGGGTTTTGCTTATGGGAGATGGTATGAGGAAGATGGTGCGGTTTGCACTCGAGTTGGAAAATGTTGGATATTTATGCCTCGTCTTCCTAGCTTGGACTTCCATTTTGCCTTGGAGCCCTGTTTTTGGCCTTTACCGCCATATCGCTACAAGCTTTCCTTGGTGGAGCGATTGTGTGGTTTAATGCTTTACCGTGGGCCACCTTGCTTGGTCTGGCGGTTGGGCGGTGTTACCGCCTTACTGCGACAGTCTTCTTCTAGACTGGTGGTGGCACAGTGAGCGGTGACTGTTGGAAGGCGGTTACCGCCTTACCGTAGGGTGCTCCTTCTGGTGGCGCAGTAGTGCGATGAGCGATAGGTTGGTGGAGCGAAGGCCTACCTCCTTATCGCAGGGTCACTATCTGGTAGTAGAGGTAGCGCGGTGAGCGGCGCAGGAGTGGTGGGCTAGTGGCTAACGGTCTACCACCTTACTGTGGGCGATGAGAAGTCTCATCGCGGTGGCTGTGGTAAGCTGCTAGCGGTCGATGGTGACCGTTACTGCCCCACCGCAAGCGGTGAGAAAGCTCACTGTGGTGGCTGCAATGAGACCTTTGGCGGTTTCCTAGAGCGATCACCACCCTACCATGAGATGGCCTAGCAGCCTCTGCAATAGTGCGATGAGACCGCTGACGGTCTGGCTGGTGGTTACCGCCACACCATAGGAAGGCTTGAAAGGGTCAACGATAACGTGGTTGGTAGCTTGGCGGTCAACACAGGTAGTTACCGCCATACCGCGAGCGGTCAACCTAAGCTCAGTGGTATCACAATTGGAGGCCGAGGTCGAGTCGACACAGAATTACCGCCATACCACGGCTGGTGAAGACAAGCTCGGGGTGATGGAGTAGAAGGTAGAGGTGAGCTCGGAGCTTGGCCGACTGGGCTTGACCTAGTTTGACCAGAGGTCAAAGCAACAAATGAACAGAAAGGCGACACATGGCTCAGCGTCAAGATGTTGATTAGCTAGAAGCCAAAATAGTGTATGATAGTTATTGCAGGCTGAGTTTTCAGCTAAAGACAGGACCCAATTGAGGCAAGGAATTGAATGCTTGGGTGGCCCGATGCAAGAAGATTTGTCAGTGAATATCCTAATGACAGTTGATTGTTTGGACAGGCATAACAGGTTGGTGCATAGTAAGAGATTAAGTAATCTCATGTGCACGTAGAATGTAAAATGAGCTAATAGACTGAGAGGCAGAGAGTGTTCAAGTGGTCCTGACCGTGAACACTTTGTCTCTCAAGTCTACGAAGATGTGAACCTGTGGAGGCCATGTGGCTGAGTTGGCCATGAGGCTGGTTGTGACAGTCAATTGAGGAGATGAAGGGAATCTACATGGTATGTCTATTGAAGACATTGTAACTGTGTGAAGGTTCTATATTTATTGTGTTGCTTGCTTTCTCCAGATGGACAAGATGTAATCTCCTGAAGAGCATAGCTCTGTGTTTGTACTGTAATTGGTTTTTGTTACTGAACAATACAAGTGAGCTGAATGTTTTGGAGGGTGGGGATTTTTACGTGAAAAGGTTTTCCCCATGTAAATCTATGTGTCCACATGTTTGTCTTTCATGTTGTTTGATTCATGTTCTTGAATCTATGCTTGTGTTGAATATGTTATCTTGTTAAGCATTTACTTTTCTTATAAAGATCAATGGGGGATCCACTATGCCTGCTTCCGCTTTATGGCATAGTTTGTGTCTTTGATGTGATTTGAAGAAATGAAAATCACTAAGGCACTGTTTTCTTAGACGTGTTCTATGATGATAGAATCATCCCATATCCCCAACAGAAACTCCTCTTAAAGGGGATCGCAGACAAAATGTTGTGGGGTCTCTAGATGGTAAGGAAGCTGGGGTTTCTTCTAGTGGGCATCGAGTTGGACATGTTGATGGGGACACTCCTATGGTGGACCCAGAGAGGCGGATGAAGAGGATGGCAGTGGTGGCTGAGATCGTGGAGTCTATCTGAAAGATCAAATTGTCGGCTATGATGCCAATTGCTGTTGAAAAAGGTAAGGGGATTGTTGCTAATATTGAGAGGGTTTTTTCCTTTCATGAGGAGGATGTTGAGGGTAGAGAGGTTTTTTATATTGGGAAAGATAATATTGTTGATGTCTTGGGAGCTGCTAAAGAGGGCTCTATTCTTTTTTATAAGCTTTTTAAATGGGCCTTCCATGAGATGAATATGACCAATGTGAAAGTGAGGGGTATTGCTAGTAAGAAGGAGGATTCCTCTGTTCAGGATCAAATCGATGATTTGATGAACTCCTTGAAGATTGTAGCAGAGAAAATTCTTCTGATGAAGCAAAATCTTAAAGGAAGAATCCTTAATCTGGAGAATCTCATGGAAAGGATTATTGTTAGTTTGGAGAAAGGTAAAGAGGGGACTAAAGCGAGCTTCGTTGTTGATTTTGTTGGCATGACATCCCTTGTGGATAATGTTACTAAGGGAAAAGATGTCGTTGATGAATATGTTGAAGGTAAGTTGATGGAAGGAGAGATGCCTGCTGACAAGGGTGCGACCTGTGTTTTGATTGGGGAGGTAAAATCAGGTGGACTTGGGGTTCATACCCGCAACAAGACCAAGGTTCAGGTTGGTGCTACTGGTAATGAGATGCATGTTGTTGGGGATGAAGGTGGTAAGAATGCGGCCTATGACATTGAAGTTGTAGATATCCTAAATAATATGTAATGTCGTTGGGTGGGTTTCATCTTTTTGGCTGACTGTTTACTGTGGTCTTGTTGTGGGTGGGCTATTTTGTTTTTTGATGTCTTTTTCTCTCGTTAACAGCTACTTTTTGATGTAAAGGGTTTCGGGCCCCTTCAAAACCCGTCTTTTACCTTTAATCAAAACAAATAAAAAAGTTATTATAATATTATACAATTAACTATAAATATAGTTAAATTATTAAATAAGTTAAAAATTTTAAAAACGAAAATACTTCAAATAAATATTAAAAAATAAAAATAAACCATGTTAAAATTGCTAAAGATGAATTTTAACTTTTACATTAAAAATTACAAGTAACATGAAACTTAAAAAGCTAAAAATTAATGAAACCTATTAAAAAGGTAAAAGTCATTTTATGATTTTTTTAATATTGAGAAAATAATTATATTTATTAAAAACTTATTATATATATAAAATAATTATTAAAACAAATTTAAATTTAAATTTAAAAAGATTTAGCATATAATTTATAATTTATTATTTATATTTATTATAAGAAATTAAAAAATCTAAGTCAAAATTTTAAGGGAAAAAATGCATTCTTATGCTACCTTTCCCTACTTTAAACCTAAGATTGGATAAGAGTGTAGTTGTTTTTTCTTTAATTATATATTATATTTTTTTAATATTTTAGAAAATTGAATGGTTGAGATGATTTCAATCGCCTTGCATCCTTCTCTGTAACTTTCAACCATTGATTTTCAAAAGCAAGTCGCCCACTTCACATAAGAACGACGTAATTACTTCATTTTTTTACAATATAATTAATCTACTTTTACAAAAATAAATAAATTTTAACTAACTACTTTATTCACTAATTTACTTTTACAAAAAATATATTAATTAAGACAACACTAATTATTTGGAATAAAACATTAATTGCCTTTGCAAATTAAACAAAACATTAAACTAACGCGAACTAAGTTTACAAATAAATCATTTGAAATTAAACACTAATTTAATTAATTGCATGTAACAATTAAGTTATATTATAAATAATAAAAATAAATCTAGTTTTTTGAGAAGGAAAAATCAAGATCTTGTTTTATTGTTTGAAATCTTTCAGAAAATATGAAAGTTCCAATTAAGTAATTATTTCATGCCCTTTGAAAAGAAATTAATTTACTTAAATCTTTTGAGATAAATGGATTTAGTAATGATTACTAACTATTTTGTAGTTTCACTAACATTAATAAGTTAAACTATCTCCAAATATTTAAAATAATAAATGTGGTCAACTAATTTCAACTATTTTAGATTTATCCAATTTAAAACTCCCTTTCCTTTTTAAATAGTTATATTCTTTTGTAACTTAAAGTTTGATAAATATTAATTATTAATTATAAAAATCAAGAACTAAAGATGAGATCAAGGGTATTAATTGTCATTTAAATTTGATGATCAATTGAGTACTTGCATGCAAAAGTTAAGTCTAAAATGATAAAATTTACTATTAAATGAAGGTTTTAATTAAAAATGAAGATAATTAACTTACTAAATTAATCTAAAAAAAGTGGGTGGTTGGGCAGGCGTCTTTCCACATAAAATTTTATGGAAATATCGGGGCACTCTTGGGGTAGTGATCAAATTTTTAGGTAAAACGTTATAAGAACAAGACTAGTCTGGAAGGGTGGGGTTGTGAGTGTGCCAACTCAGCAAACAGGCGTGCAAGTTTTTGTTTAGCAACGACATAAAATTTGGTTCTCATAGGTTGCCGCCAAATATGAAGATGTTGTCAGAATCATGATTATGGTGTAAGGTGATATACGAAGCCCACATCAGAAAGATTGGGCTGTCACTTCACTCCAGCGTTTAGACTTGGCAAGGTGATTCACATGCATGCGCTGGTACATTTTCAGCAAAGATAGCTTGGGTTTATGCACAACAAGCATAAATTTTGTCAGGATAATTATAGTTTGATTTGATCATGGCACCCCATGCGATATTAGCATTCCTTTGGGGAGTTTGGTTTGCATTTTTCTCTAGCTAAATTGAGTGAATTGGTGGTAGTTGCATTATCTGAAACTATAAGTGATGGGTGAGTGCTCAAAATTCATGGTTCATATGTCTTTAGAGACCTTGATGAGTAAAAGAGTAGATACTCCAATATAAATGGATAGTGTGGTGAGGCAGATGGCATTCTGTAGGGCAGTTTTAGACCAACACCTCAAGTGAATCCTTAAGAAATACGATTCTCTCATTTTGGTAGCAGTGAAGATAGTCTTGGGGAAGGGTTTCCTGGAGAATAGTTAAACCTACAGGGTGGACACTAACATAATGTCTAGGTTCCTTGCATTTTTTCTTGATATCAGGATGGAAAAAAGGGATGCAGAGGCGTTCATGAGGAAGCTTTTCATCTTGGACCTGTTAGTGGGTTTGGATGAAATTTTGTATATCGCCTCACCTAGTATGGGCATACCTCAGCCGCGGGACTTGGCTTCTTTCTGTATGCGAGGGGAGGTCATCAAATACTACCCCATCCTACTTGAATTGAAGGGCATGGTGCTAGTAGGGCATAAGAAGATGGCAGGGGTTGGGACGGAGTATCTTCACAAGGTGTTGAAGCTCTCCCAGTCTTTGGGTAATAGTCAGGTTTTGAACTTCTAGGCTTTCACACTCGCTAATCATTTCCTCGGTCTAGGTCATTCCTGAAAATGCCTCTAGGCAAGTATAGTTATATAGTTTGGTGTTTTTGTTAAAAATGTTTATGTTCATGCTGGTTCATAGTTGTTTGGTCAATATTTGTGGTGGTCTTTTTGTTTGGTCGCATATGTATCAAGGTTCTAGGCTTTTTTGTTAAAGTATAGCCCTAAGTTTTGGTTAAATATTAAGTCTGGATGGTCGACCCTGTGTGGTCTTTGGTAGCAATAAATACAATGGTGGTCGGGGTTGATAGGGTTCCTGGTGGGGTGTTTTGTAAAGGGTGGATGGTCTGAATCTCATGGAAACTATGTAAATTTTACTTTATTAACAAAATATAAATCTTACGTATCAAAAAAAATCTAAAAAAAATCTTTATGAGAAGAAAATCAAATAGTTGATTTTTGTTTTAACATTTTGAGTATGAAACTTTACTTTCTAAAACTAAGAAACCTCAAAAATAGAATGCTTTAAATAGTTGATTTCTGGTTTAAGGTTTAAGGAAAGTAAAAAAAAACTTTTTTTGAAATGAAAATTTCAAAGTTATTATTTATTTTGTGTCTACATGCCATAAACTTTCTCTTAAATTTTAGGATAATTTATTATTTCCTTAATGGTAATATCTTTTATTTGTCAAAATAGCAACTTATATATTAATATAATAAGAAAATAAAGATCTTTGATCAAATGTCAATCTTATATTTATTAACTAATAATGTCACTAATCATATTTTTTTACAATTATTATTATTATATTATTTATTATATCTTATTAATATTATTATATATTTAAATATATATTATATTTTATTATATGCTAAAACATAAATAAATTCAATAATTTAATAATATTATTAATATGTATATATCTTAATAAATTAAACATTTAAAATTTAAACTTAATTTTATTTAAATAATATTATATATTAATAAGGATGGGTGATGAGTGGATGTCAGATGTAATCTGTCACATCGGAATAAACGTGAGCAAGTTTCCATGTTGGAAAAAGGCATTTACCGCCACCAGGATTTATTTCTAACGTGTCTAGTTTTGTTGGTACAAAGCTTCATCATGATCATACGCATTGCTCTCTTGGTTTATCTGAGTACTTGTGGCATTTGCTCGACTCTGGAAAAATTTGTAGCTGTTGTGTTTTTGTTGTGGAGGGAAAGTTTGAAGGACTGGTGGTAGTTTCATTAGGGGGTTCTATCAGGGGAAGGAGGGATTGAAGTTCAAAATATGTTAATAGGAGCGATGCTCTGAAACTTTGCTCCTGCTTTCTGTCGGAACTTGGTTTCTGCATTCCAGTTGCATCTTTCAGCGATGCTCCAGAACTTTGTTCCTTCATTCCGATTGCATCTTTCAGCGATGCTCCAGAAATTTGTTCCTCCATTCTGGATGCATCTTCCAACGATGCTACAAAATTTTGTTCATTTGTCCCAGCTGCCTCTTTCAACGATGCTCTGAAATTTTGTTCTTTTGTCTCAGTCGTATCTTCTAGCGATTCTCTGGATCTTTATTCCTTGAGTTCATGAAGAGTTTGATCGAGAGGTTTGACAAGAAATATCCAAAGTTGGAATTCAAAGAGTTGTCTCAACTTAAACAATGGGGTTCAATGGAGGCAAATATGGCTAATTTCTAGAGACTTTCAGTGTTGGTCACAAACATCTCAGAGAGGCGACTCATTTTTCTATTTATGGATGGTCTTTCAGATCCTTTAAGGGGTTGGATTAAGGCCCTTAATTCATCATTACTACAAGAATCCATCAAGAAGGCTATGGACATGGAGACTTCTACTCTTAGAAAAAAAAATCATTCTAAGAGTCTTCCTCATAAGAAGGATAAGGATGCAAAACCATTTCATAGAGAATCACATTATCAATGTAATGGGTCCAATAGATTGGACAATGAGCATCTTAATGACCTTTGGAGGAAGAAATTTTTCTTCCATTGTAAGGAGACTTGGGACCCATCTCACAAATGCAGTGTGAAGCAAAGGCAAAGAAAATAGAGTATTTTTCTGCTAATGAATCTGCATTAGAAAAATCAGATCAACAATTTGATTCAGAGAGTAGTGAGGAGGAGAGTTCATCGGATGATGAACCAAAGAGTGATGGTACCATTTCCCAACTCTCTAGAATCCAAAAGGTAGTGACATTCAAGGATAGAGGAACATTACATGGTCAGTGGACAAGATCATGGTACTAGATGGGTACAAAATTTCTTTCTCTCGTAAGGTTTCCAATCTGATCATCTAATTGGGAGAAAATGAGTTGAATGATGAATTCTATGTGGTGAACATTGGAGAAATTGATATGATGGTGGGGATGCACTGTATGGAATCCCTTGTGGAGTTATCTTTCAATCTATAGAAGATGGAAATAAAATTTGAGATAAATGGAAAAAGATAGTTCTCAAAGGATTATTATATGGGAGTTCTATAAATTTATCCTTTAGGAGGATGGAGATATTGATCAAACATGAGTAGGTAGAGTGGGCAACACAGTGCCATATCATGCCTACAGTTGTAGATCAACAGAAGAACAATTACCATATGGATTTCTAGAAATTGATGTATGAACATAGCAAGGTGTTTGAGAGTATCCCTTATGGAGTACCACTAGAGAGGGGAATAGAGCATGTTATAAAGCTAGAAGTGGGTGCCAAACTGATAATTACTACACCATACAAATATCCTAAGAGACATAAGGATGAGATAGAAAAATAAATTAAGGAATTACTAGAGATGGGGCATATTAGACCCGACAAAATTCCATTCACATCAACAGTTGTGTTAATAAAGAAAAAATATGGGAAAATATGGATGTGTATTGATTATAGAGCATTGAACAAAAAGACAATTAAAAATAGTATCCTATTCCACATATTGATGAGTTGATTTGCGAGCTAAATGGGTCTTGTTACTTTTCTAAAATAGATTTGAGATGAAGGTACCATCAGATCTGGATGAGAAAAGAAGATATAGAGAAGATAGCTTTAAAATCCCACTTTGGACACTTTGAGTTCTTAGGGATGCCTTTTGGGCTGAAAAATGCACCAACCACCTTCCAAAGTTACATGAATCAGGTGTTCAAGAAATAATTGAGAAAAATTGTTTTGATATTCTTTGATGACATCCAAATTTTCAATAAAACATGGGAGGACCATATGAGAAATCTTGAGGAGGTGTTGAGCATATTGGAGAGTGCATCCTTATAAGCCAAGGACTCCAAGTGCAATTTCGGCATGACAAAGGGTGATCCTACAATAGTGGTTTACATTTTTTGGGACATCCTGATTTTTGTTGAAATCACATATTTTTAGAAAATTTCATGATTTAAGCCTTGAAAATTTTCATTTAAAGGATTCCAATTGAAGAGGGTTTGATCAAACCACCTTAGATCAAACCCCCTTGGATAGAACCCTGTTGGTTTTAAACCATACCTATAACGAAGTCTCCTTTACACCTATCAAAATGTTGATAAAAACCCACTTTTGATTTACCTTTTGTGGGACCAAATGAATTCATTTAAAACTTATTTTGTAAGTATGTAGTCCTTATTATAAGCTTCCCAAAAAGTATAATTTTAAATATATTAATTTTATTATTATATTTGTTTTTTATTTCTTGTGAATGTAGGTTTTTCACTGAAAATCAAGCTCTTTGTTTTGCACATGTGGAAAAATAGTAGATTATCAAAAAAAATTCTGAAAAATATATATGCACTTGATATTAATGTCTTTGATCCAACAAAAAAAATTGAATTTTGATACATACAAAACAAGTTATGCGTTAGCAAGTAAACGTATGTCTAAATTGTAATTGGTTTGACTTCAAAACTTAATTAAGAAAAAAATATTCAATAGAACACCATGAAACCAATTACATGCACTAGATATCATAGTTACAAATCTAAATTGGAAAAACTATAATTTTATTCTTCATAGAAAAATATTATATGTTAGCAAGTACATGTCACTCTTTAAAATGGTGTTTATTGTTAAAAACTATTTTTGGAAGGAGATGAAAAAAATACAATTTGATTCCAATTTATTTTTAAAAATATGTATTTATAATCTACAGACAAAATATCACAAATCGCTAGTTTGCATCATCTTCAAATTCCTCATGGTTTAATAGCTATAGGTGCCCAAAAGTGAAGATTTAGTTTTAAAAAATTAGTTCAATGTCAAGTTTGGCCAAAAAGTGTAAACCACTATTGTGGGATCACCCCAAAGCTGCTTTGGTCTATGCAGTTTTTACTAGAGATTCATTAAGGGTTTTTCATAGAATGTAGCTCCACTTATAGACTTGACAAAGAAGGGAGATTTTGAGTGGTCCAATTCAACACAGAGGTATTTTGAGCACTTCAAGAAATTGATGTCTTCATGTCATATGTTGGCTATCCCATATTTATTCAAACCTTTTTAGTTGGAGTGTGACACCTCATGAGAGGGGATTGGAGTGGTCTCCATGCAAGAGAAGCACCCCATAGCATTTTAGGGTAGGAAGCTAAGAGGTGTGGAGAGGAGTTACTCTATCTATGATAGAGAGATGTTGGCCATCATGCATGTGTTGGCAAAATTTAGACCATACCTAGTAGGGGGTAGATTTATCATCAAAATGGATCACAACAACATCAAATATTTCATGAACTAGAAGGACCCTAATGATAGTCAATGGAAGTGGTTTATTATACTATAGGCATATTGTTTTGATATTGTATATGTCAAGAGGAAGAATAATGTGGTTGTTGATGCACTTTTCAAGAGGCCTCACTTGTTTTCTCAGTTTGAGATTATTGTTGAACAGCTTAAGGGAAAGTTATTAAGGACTTTTCATGATGCACCCATGGTTGGTCATCCCGATTTCTTCAAGACCTACAAGTAGATCCAAGAAAGATTCACTTGGAAAGGACTTAAGAATGAAGTCCTTAAGTATGTTAGAGAATGCCCCACTTTCTATTAGAATAAGAATGAGCACACTTATCTAGTTGGTCTACTTCATCTCCTACCCATTCATAATAAAAAATGGGAACGTATCTCCATGAAATTCATCACTAGGTTACCTAAGGTGCAAGGAAAGGATTGCATATATGTTGTGGTTGATAGGTTAACCAAGTTTTCATATTTCTTTTCTATTTCAGTAATATATACGACAACTCAGTTGGCCAATTTATTCTTCAAGGAGATATATAGATTCCATAGAATGCCTAGGAGTGTAGTGAGCAATAGGGACATCAAATTCCTAGGCCTCTTTTGGTAGTTTATTTTTAGGTTGAGTGGGACAAAGCTCACTCCTAGCATGAGTTACCACCCACATAATGACAGATAAACAAAGATAGTTAACAAATGGGTGGAGGGGTATCTCATGAATTATGTATCTTGGTAACTATTAGAAATCTAAAATAGATTGAAAATCCCAAGGAACTTTTTAAGAGAAAATCAAATTTACATAAATTGGAAAAATAGAAGAATGCAAACCAAGACTCTGAGAGATTATACAATTTCGATGTGACAAAATTGCATTAAGATATTCCAAGTAAAATATACAAAGAAAAAATGCATGAATAATGACTACATGCATCAAGGTGCATGTATGTCAAAGTATGCAACAATGCAATAGAATGAATGGATGCAAGAGTATTGCAAGAACGGATGCAAATAAAAGCTAGGTAGTGAGTTTATATAAAACTTAGGAGAGGAGGTAGGTGGAAAATCCAATCAATAGGAATCAACCACAAAAAGTGGAGATGCCCACCAAAAGTGGAAAGTATGGACCACCAAAAGTGGAATGTGTTCCACCCTTTAAGGAAGGTGACACCAAATACTTATCTCCTAGTAATTAACTCACTTTATTATCCCAGTCAAGCTTAATTAAGTGTAGGAAAAACCTAGGACTAAGGGAAAATAAATTAACCCACTAGGAAAATAAAAACCTACACCAACATCCCCCCTTAAGCATAGCTTAGCAGGATGTAAAAGATGATGGTTCTCAAAAAATGAGGCCATGTTAGGTACCCATGTACATATAAAATTCTCCCCCAAAGAAGAAGAAGCCACATCCCACAAAAAGGAAGTATGCCCCCCATAATAGAGAGAGAAAGGAAGTGGAAGGACAAAGAAGCCCCTGAAAGATATCCAATGGTAGATGCTCGAAATTGGATGTAGAAGATGGTCCACAATCATCGAACAACATTCCTCCCCTTAGGAAGAAATAAAACCAAAGGTGTATGTGAGCTATCTCCCCACTCCTAAAAGGAATATGTATGAAGAAATTGCAATATGTATGAAGTCTCTGAAGTTGGCTCAAGTATCTCCATGTCGATGTTGAAGGCTCCCACAATCAAATTAGGCATTCTAGGCCACATTGCTGAAAATAAAAACTCTAAATCTCCTAGAGACTAATGTAGAACACAATTCAAAGACTCAAGTATCTCCTCTAAAGATGTCTTCTCCAAGTGATGATCCAAAGTATCCACACTCATGTCAAACTGTGATGAATGATCATGTAGAGAATGAACCAAAGGGTCAAAGTGTTCCCTCACAACAATTGAAGAAGAATCAAATTCATCAAAGAGAAGATGAATATCATCAATAGTGTCTCCCAAATTTGCAATATGCGTTTCCATAAACAAGTCTGAAATACCTTTCAAGAGATCATCCCAAGCTGATTCTAAAAGACTATGGTTATCCTACTGCAAGAAGTCATTGGAAACTTTCGAAGAAGCAACTCTAAACTCTGAAGTAGCAACAGTAGATGCAAGGACAAAAGAGTGGTCCTCAAAATGAAGATATATGTCCTCAATAGTATCATCTAGATCCAAAATGAAGGACTCTACAAACAAACAAGAGGTGTCTGGTAGAAATTAGTCCCAATGAACTGAATCTAGAAGACATAATTGATCCTGCTACAATGTATCACTGGAGGATCTTGATGAAGCATCTCTAGAATCTGAAGCTACAATAGGTGATGTTGATGGGGTATCAATGAATTTATCATCCACACAATATGGGGAGACACAAGTCTCGATATCATCCACAATAGCCTGGTTCTCTAAGGAAACATCACTTTCGAATGAAGATCCAATGTCTCCATACAATTGTTGAATGATGTTCCAAGCAATGAAAGGGCACTCAGTGTGCTCTACATGATGTAGAATATCCTCCAAAATTGTAAGACATATTAGTCCATAGACCATGTCATTATTGTTGAACCATGCTTTCTTTTGATTATAGTCACTTGGCTTAGGAACGTGTCCAAGGAGATAGGGTAGTAGATCTTATTCAAGGAAATGATTATGTATCCCTTGTTTCCAGGACAAATAGTTCTCTAAAGTTAGCTTGACTATATAAGGATGAAAAATTTGTAAGAACATGCTTAACTATATGGAAATTTATCTTAGTTCGTGATTACAAATTGTTTGTATAATCCCCCCAAGATTGATACCAAAAAAAAAAACTTTAAGTGAAAGCAAAAAGAGACATCAAGAGACACACCCCCTTTCCACTATCATACCTATTATAACTATGAGAGAATGTGAGTATAATGTGATAGGGAAGTAATAATGCATGATTCCCCCAATATGATTGTGAGAGTGTATTTCAAGATTATTGCCTCCATATGGGTGATACAATGTGGTGAGCTATATAGATGTGTAATGAGAAAAGATCATAAATAGTGTATACTTTCCTAGCTAATTTGGTGAGATGACTCTAATTGAATTGATAAACATCATGTGATAATTGATAGTGGGCTATCATGTCAATAGATGAGAAAGTAAGTAAAAATGAGTAATGATGTGATCATGAAGGTACATGTCGACTTATGTTTGGTTTTCTAAAGTTTCATGTTAAGGTTTGCAATTGATTATATAATAAATTTTCATGAAATATTTTATATTGGTAAAATTGATGAAACATCATCACACATGTGGTCCCAAAATATGTCAAAATGAATAGATAAATGTGATGAATTAATATCATCATCCATAGGTGTCATGGGTGAAAAAGGCTTGGTGCAAAATAAGAGTAATAACAAATGTACAATGTGTAAAAATAGGCCAAAGTGAAAGTGAGTAATATATAATAATAAATAATGTATATCATTATTCATAAGGTTGATTTTTATTGAGAATACTCTTTGTAGGATGCACGATTTATGTTCTACAAATTTCTATTGGGCTATATATTTAGGGCTGAATAGTGAAAAGTCACTTTCATTTGCATGCATATCCCCATCATATAATATTTTCTAGAGCTAAGAGCTTAGTTTATATTTGATTAAAATTATGTAACTACAAAGGAGGAGACACACATTGGGATATGGGTGGTATTCACCATTTTAGAGTTCTTGTAAGAAGAGTAAATGTCTATAGAACAAAATGTCTAATATGTGGTGAGTTTCAAATAATTGAGTATACTATATATTTTGGTTCATGACATCAAATTATAGTACATCATACAATTATATTTCTTTGTAGTGGTGTTGTGATAATAATTGCATGTTATTTGAAGAATAACTCATGACTATATGTGAAAAATAATGTTGTTGGAAGCATGAATGACAATACATGAACACTTACATCAAATCAAGAATTATTGTGGTACAATCTAAGAGTAGGATAATATTATGGAAGATGGCATAGGGTACCATAGGTAGTCATAAGTGATTTATGTTTGTATGTGTTACCACAATAAAGGAATTGTCAGTGGTGGTTGTACATGAAAGTATGAACTTATCAACAATGTTAAGTATGCAACTATTGATTTATAGTATGTGAATGATTATAACATATACCCTCAATATGCCCTTGTTTTTTTTTTTTTTTATGTGTTTGAGAGAAGAAGAAGGTAATATGCATATGATATTTATTAAAAACAATGAGCAGAGAGAAAACAGATTGCAAGAATGAAAAAATTAGAAATGTTATAATTTTCGTAATTACAATGAGCAAAAAATTCCACATTTATATTTTTATCATAAAATGTATTTTTTCTCAATTACAAAGGTGACCAAGATCATAAAATTACAAAACATATCTAAATCCAACATAACTAGAAACATTTGAAGACTTTGACAAAGTGTTGTAGTTGCAACCATCAAACAAGATACTTCAAAATAGAATGCCACAGTCTAAAATGGTGTTATTTGTAGATATAATGGCTTCCATCCACACACACCATAGGCACCCTCAAACGCCTCAAAATATTCTCACAAAAAGGTTTGACTCCCTCTCCAAAACCTTGCACCGAAGCCAAGATGGCATGACCCAAATAAGGCCTTTTGATAGCATTCAACAATGTCGAATCTGGGTTCGGAAGATTCAGAAAGATCCTTAAAAAAACCTATAGGAGGACTCATACACCCAACCTGGTGTATTAGTTTTGGGACAATATTTTATCACCATAATGTAGATCCTGATTAGCCTTCAAAGATTCCAAACTCTGCCCTGAAAACCCTAGAAGAGGACTCGTATGCCCTACTTGGTGTATTAGTCCCGATGCAAACTTAAAACCAGTTTTTAGAGTTTGCAGATCTTTTTTTGGCCTCTTCATTTCACCAGGTAATTTTATGTTTCCATTTTGTGTTTCAGTTTGATTTCACATTCTTAAGTTTCTAGGTTACATAGTGATTTTGCATAAGTGTTTTCATTTCCCTTTTTGAAGTGTTATTTAATGGTGAACCCCCATCCAATTACACTAGGAATCCACTAGATTCCTCAATGGAGTTGATTCACCTAAGGTTTGATAATCACATGGTTGAGGTATCTAGTTTCCTAATGAAATAGTAGGAAAATAGAGGGTTAGCATTCCTTCATTGAGGATCATCTTCCCTCTCTTCCATTTTTCTTTGTTTCATTTTGGTGAACTTGACCTTTAGACCCTTGAATTTCTGATTTAGAGACCATTATAGCCCTAGATCTAGGTTGCATTAGCTTTGCATTATATTTTGTATTAGTTGAATTGCATTTACGAATCCTAAAGTGTGCATTAGTGAAAATTACATTGGATTCGAATTACATTTCAAATTAGTCAAAAAGTTCATTTTACCTTTTATGCACTTGCATCTAGAGACTCAATTTTGCAGAAATTTGTTATAAACCTGACTGTTTGCAATCAAGAATAGAAACCAAACATAGTTAATCAAAGATCTCAAACTTCACTTTTAGAAACCCTAAATAGGGACCTATACGCCCAGCTGGGCGTATTAGTCCCTGTACAGGCAGATTCTGCTAGAATTCTAAGTGTTTTTTCAATCTTTATTTGCACTGTTCATTAGCCTAAAACCCTAAAACTAGGACTGATATGCCCATCTGGGCATATAGGTCCCTGATCAGTCAAAAACCTTAAAAAGTGGGACACTTTTCCAAAAAGTGGGACTGATACGCCCATCTAAGCGTATAGGTCCCTGATTGATCTAATTTTTCATATTTTTGTCTATCCCTATTTTTAGTCTCTACTCTTATGCATAGTTTTGATTAGTATTTGTCTGAGGCTATTTGTTTTAAGATTTAAGAGCGTGCATGTTTAGTTTGCAATGGATTGCATAGGTTTGCATTAGTTGCATTACATTTAGGGTTCTTTAACAATTGCATTAGTTTGCATTGCCTATAGGGGTTTAAATTTGCATTTTTTTGCATTGTTTGAATCTAAAAAATTCAAAAAATTGCATGCACTTAGTCTTTTCATTTCTAAATCATTCCAAAATCATTTCAGTAGCAAAAATCAACAAAAACAACAATAAACTACTAAAAACTGCTTATAAATGATTGAACTTGGTCATGTGACCATAAGTAGTTTATCGCCAGTCATTTATAACATGACCAGATTGATGACTAAACCATTTTTAGTCATTTATTGGTTGTTTTGATTGATCGATTTGGTAGTATATTTAGTCATTGCTTTAGTCATTGATTGTTATAATTTGGTCACTTATTTAGTCATTTTTTATTCACTGATATATGTAGTCGCTGATTTAGTCATTGGTTGTTGTAATCTGGTCACTTATTTAGTCATTTTCATTCACTAATTTCTATCCATTAGTAGTGTATTTAGTCATTAATTTTAATCATATATTTATCAATTTGGTAGTATATTTAATCATTTTTATTTTACAGGTCATATATTTAGTCATATTTATTCATTGTTCATTGATTTTTGTTAATTGATAGTATATTTAGTCATTTTTATTTCATTGGTCATATATTTAATCATATATATTCACTATTCACTGATTTCTGTCAATTGGTAGTATATTTAGTCAATTTAATTATTAATTGACATTAATTAGTAGTATATTTAGTCATTTTAACTGATTGATATTTGAGGATTTGAACATAAAACACAAAAATACACATCAATCATCAATTGCACACAATAAGACAACCATTGAGAAGGAAAAACCGATGAACATTATTAATTAAAAAAAAGGTGTTCTAGTTACATCTTAGAAATAGAGTATTACAATTTTTATTTTCAGTCACAAGATTGAAAATCTGAGTTACAATGCACAAAATGAAATGTTTTTTGCTTCATAAGTAGCCATTCTCAATCAGAACATGTCTTGAACAACTCCCATTTCCTATATGAGTATTTACTAAAAGACGGAGAATCCTTGTGGCTTTTGGACTTTACATAAGGTTTCAACAGTTCTTTTGACAACCCATGCCCAACATGAAATTGCTTGAATCTCTGAGAAAACTACTCTACTGTAAAGTATACATATGGCTTTTCCCTGTTGTACTAATACTGTTCTTGATCCTTTCAAGAGGTAACCTACAATTTCATACAAATAGATTAAGATAACTGGTATGATGTCAAAATCATGAAAATAACATGCAAATGGATATATATATTTACCTCCTAGAGAAAATTTACAATGTCCTTGCATTCAGGGCACTTTAAGCCACCGTTCTCAAAGAACTCTAGTGCATGATCACGGGGCCCATGGTACACTATCTACCCTTCTGACATTAAGATGATGTCGTCAAAGAGATTTAATGTCTCAGGTGTTGGTTGGAGGAGTGAAATCAATATAGTTTCCTTCATAATGTGGGAAAAGTGTTGAAGGCACTTCACAATCTGAAATGTAGTGGAACTATCTAAGCCACTTGATATATCATCCATGAAGAGAGTTTTCATTGGAGATACAATCATTTCCCCTAGACATGATGTTATGGATGATAATGAATTTGAGACCCTAACAAACTATGAAATGAGTTCCAAAAGACTAATTGAGAGGAAAAATCACACCCATTACCATTTGATACCCTTTTTTGTTGCCCTCCTGAAATTCGTCGTAGCATGGCATTACCAATCTTGATGTCTAAACAAATATCCAAACCATCTAAAAAAATAAATGCAAGTTGTAAAACATCGTAATTGGAGTAGAATACATACCATTTCAAAGAATACTCCTATGGCTTAAAGGAACATGTCATCATCATATCGTATTGAATATCCATATCGGACCAAATAACATATTTTTATCCAATGTTTCCAGTATTAAATATTAGAGAAATGTAGTGCCTCTCGTGTTGTCATTGTTCTGATACTCCTTTCACATTTTGTTGTGTACTATGGGACTATGATGGTGATTGCTTCACCAGTTTGATTGTTTGGTTGATAGTTTCATTTGTGTGGATGATTATGATACTCTCTTTTATGATTTTGATGATATGATGATGCATGGTGTTTGTCTTTATCTAGTTATGTTTATTATCTGGATGTAGTTTTATGTTGCTATGTAAATTGATTAATGCTTACTTCATGATATTTATGATGATGTGTTACTGTTTGGAGTCAGGTGAGGGGATGGTGTAGCATCACTCATTTGTGAGCGCCCTGCTACGTTGTGACTCCTCACGGTGTGTTTGCAATTGGAAATATATGTTGCTTGACGTTCATTTTAATGCAGGATGCAGGTACCGGGCATCAACTCCACCTGCACTATCAGGTTTGAGCGTGCCCAATAAGCCCAATGGGTATGATGTGTAAATTCGAGTTGACAAGGAAGTTCTTTGTCCTAGTCTGTCACCCCATCGTTTTGTGTTGACAACGTCGTCTGTTTGCGACCTCGTTCTCGTTTTGGGTATCGCTTTGTTTGAGTCATTCGTTTAATTGATTCATTTAATTTTGTTCTATTGTGTCATCCATGTTAATTGGCTAATTAATATGTTTCAATTATTTGGCATGGTTGTGGTTCATTGTCGTTCAGGTATTGTTTTGGGTTACGTTGCTCGTATTTGTAACGTTGATTTAATTAAAGTAATAAATTAAATTATTAAATTATTAAGAGAATTTTGGTAATTAATTATTAAATTAATTTGAAGGGGATAGTGATTTATTAGCTTATATTATTATTATTTTATTAAAGATGAATATGTAAATAAATAAAAAATTGCACTTATAAATAATGTCTATTTTAAATTTAATATAATGGATTAATAATCCATTTATTAATGAAGTTTAATTATAAATTTAAAATATTTGGATAAAGAGGTATTTAATAAAATATCAAAATGGATAATTTATTGGATATTATAATTTGGAAAATGATAAATTTCAAAAAAATAATTTTAAAAAATTTACGGTAACAACCATGAATTACCAGTAGGTGGTAAATCAAGATAAGAGTTTTTGATGGGTGTACTCTCAGAAACAGAAAAGGGATTTAGAAAATTGCCACCTATCTTGTTTTTTATTATCGAAGACTATGGAGAAAATTTGGGGGATTCAGTTGGAGAATTGGGCAAAAGAAATTCATTCGGTTTGTGAACAAAAATTTTTAACAAGGAATCGGGCTTTGGTAAAAAAGGAAGAAAGTTTTATAGCCGAGATAATTTAGTAAGTAACTTAGCATCATCTCCATCTCTAAATGTCGTTAATTACAGGTTGGTCGTTGTTTTTGTTGTATGCAATTTAATTTCAATTGATCCAATGTATTTATGCTGCCTTGAGTAAATGTAAAATATACTCCTTCATTCTCCAAATTGTTGTTTGTGACTTAGAGCATTTGTAATTGTTACTGTAGTAGTTTTAAGCGAAACGCATAAATAAATATTGAAGTTTGTATATATATAATTATATATATATATATATATATATTAGATATTTATATTTATATTTGGATGAATTTAATCTTGTATGTGTTTAATGGATAGTTACATTGGTTAATTACTTGTAAATATATTTGATTTTTGGTAAATTTAAATGGCAAGGTAATTATTTTAGTTGATGAAAAGTAGTTTATGAAAGTGGATAATTGGATAGTGATAGTTGTTTTAATTAAATTTTATATGTAGCTGTGTATTTTGTTAGTTATGAAAATTCGTTTATAAGTTCTGTAGATTATTATGAAAATAATTTCATGTTTTTTATTAAAAGCAATTAGTTGGTGTAAATGTGAAATTGGATAAATACTAAAAAGATATTTAATTTTGGTAAATTTTAATAGAAAGGTAAATATTTAGCTAGTTAATGAAACTAGTTTGGAAAGTGTATAATGAGATTATTGGTGATTACTCTTAATTAAATTTATTTATTTATTTGTAAATATATGAAGAATTGGTTATTCAATTTCTTTTAAGTATTTATATGTTTCCATAATGGACGCTTAAGTTAAATGCAATTAAACTCAAGAATTTTCTTAAAATTTAATAAAACATGGGATTACCATGACAATAGTTTTATATTGGAATTTATTTAATTTAAATGCATTTTGTCATGTAGTTCTTATAACCCCGAGATGACGAATAGAGTAAATGAATCTATTTTTACTTTGTCGGTAAATTGCATTTTTAGTTAACATAAAATAACCGTACTTATATGTATATGTGTGGTGTTTACGTAAATAAGTATATTGTTAGTTTAAACCTCAAGTTGTGTAATTAATTTTGTTAAATATAATTAAATTTTGTTAAATAGATATATATATATATATATATATATTATGAAATTTGTTTATGTGGACTCTTTGTTAAAATAGATTTATGGCATTATATTTATGTTTATATTTTTATGAGGAAAATTTATATGATTGAATATATATATAAACATATCGAAATATACGAGTATATGTATACGTAAGTATATATATAAGTATATACTTATATATTCATATTTATTTTTGGATAATTGTTAGAAAGAAATATTTTAATTTGTTATATTTAAAAGAGGGTATATGTATCCTAGTTGGTTAATAGAATTGATTTAATTAAACAAATGAATTATGTCTTGGAAAATATTTGTATGACTAGTTAGGAAAATATAATTTAATTATTTGATTCAAGGATATTTGGTTAAAAAATAAATAAAATTATTAACATTAGAATAATGGTATTAAGGATTTTGGCTAAGTTATATCTTGGTTATGTAACTTAAATGTGATTGATTATTTTTTAAAAGGGATTTCGTTAAGTATTGTCTTGAAAATGTGTAGATAGCTATGTGATTTTCTAGAATACTTGTGAATCCCTTATGACGGATATTGTGGTTTTATGTTGATTATACTTTCTTTCCTATACTATTTCGTTAGTTGAGGAGGTTTTATAAATTGTCATGTTTTGATGTTGGTCGGGAACCCGATATGTGTAAGTACCCTCAGTAGGGAGCTTATGGGTAGTTGTTCTATAGACTTCCAGGGGCATTCAGAAACTTGTTTTATGAGGATTTCCATGGTTGATCTTTATGAGTCGTTGGTTGCCTTTTTGGATTCGTCTCACGTGGGTGTTACCTTGATACGTTGTGTTTCCTTTTGTTATGGTTGTTTGGTGAGATGGTCCATGCCTCGCATTTGTACTTGGACTCGTGATTTTATTTTTTTGGTATTGTGTGTTTTGGTACACCCTTGGTGTTGCGGGTTTTACTTCAGGGCTATTAGGGAGAGTGGCTCTTCATGGGGGCCGGTGCACAAAGGGGCAACCTGGATAACGCATGGAAGAGTTGGTTAAATAAGTGAAAACCTAATAAAATAAACTAGTCGATATGGGTAGGAACACATTAATTAAAGATAGTAAGATACCTCATCCACGCCGTTAGTGTTTTCGCAGACTAAGGATTGGTTGAGAAGGCCATGGTCAGCAAGATTGCTACCTCGTCCTCATGAGAGGCTAGTGGTCCCGCATGAGTCACCCCATGGGGACAATACCTAGTGTCAGGCAACCAGGATAACTGTAGATGGAGGTCGGCGCCTATTGAGAGGCAGCCAGGATAACCCATGATAGGATTGTGCGATGACACTCTCCCATAGTATCACATGCCTTTGCCTTTGTTTCCCTCTGGAAGCAGTCATCTTGTAAGTAGTCGTTGAAATTGTTGTTTGTTATGTTTTGATTGCTCTTTTGTGGTTTGGTCTTGTGGTTGTTCTACTTGACTATCTTGTTCATGGGTCTTTATTGTCAACTCTTAGCATGGGGGGTGGGCCTTCGGGTCCACATGGTCAGGTGGAATGTGCTTTGCACCCCATTGGGTTCCCAGACAGTGTTTGAGAAGTGCAGAGTTTATACGGATACAGATGATCCAGAGCTTCACCTCAGTTTTGTTGTACCATGTTCATTTATGTAGCATTCTTGTATTTGATGTATCATCTCCTCTTTGTACCAGGAAGCACTGATGTGCATATGTAATCCTAAAAAAGATAATTTCATAATGATGTATATATATGTTCTTATTTGATCAATGTAATGAATGAATATTATTGATTTTATCATGTGTTTCATATATAGATGACTCTCTTTATTGTATTATGATGAATTCCTACGCATGGTTAACTTATCCTTTATCATGGTTTATTATGTAATCTTAGAATTCGTTCATTATCATTTTGGTTGATTTTAGGTTTCGTAATGTTGGCCCATGTACCCCAGAGGACGTAGTTGATATTGTAATTGTATAATCGCTTTATATGTTATGTATGTTCACGTTCATCTTGGGTAATGTTCTTTCAAAAAACAAATGTGTAGTAATTTTTTAGTTTTAGTTGTCCTTTGGGGTTCGCATGGTGGGGCATTACAAGAAATGAGTTGCACAAGGAGCCTACTAATAAGCCCTGGTCATAGCTTAGTGGCAGAGCACCCTAGCATACACATGGGAGGTCTTAGAGCCCTAGTCGATCCACGGAAAATAAGATTAAATAGAATCTTCCTAACATAACATGAGACATTAATAAAAGACACAACATTCTCACCTTCCAAATATAATTTGTTTGAAGATTTTCTTTCAGCCCCTCAATTGAAACCGTTGAATAACAGAAAAGGATCATTTTGATCATTTCGATAATTGAATTTGCAGAAAATTAAATTTTGTAATCTCACTTATAGCCCCTTAAAAACATTGAGAATAAGAACATTTTTATTGGCCACTCACTTTCATATATGTGTCTATATCTGCCTCTGGAACTATCCCCACTTCTTTTTCTCTTTTTCTAAGTTCCAAGAGAAGTTCTATATTTAGAACAAAAACTAACAAACCTTTAGACCTACTGGTCATATTAGCTTACTGATGTTTGTTATAGGCACCACCATTGACATTGAAATAATTAGAAAAATGAAATCAAATGAAGCCACTTTATACCATGCCTGCTACCGACTCCTTGGCAACAAGCTGAGAAATCAAATATCTCTCTAACTGTCATTTATGGAATATGTAAATCATATTGGTTGATGTAAGTAGATGTCTTTCGAGGGACAAATTTATTTAATTTGAATCCATTGTATGAGATACAACCTCTCATCTGTCACAATATGCATTACAAGATGGGTGAAAATCTTTGAATTTAATATGGAGTTAGTAACTTCACAAATGTAGTCGATAAACATACTAAGTATGTTTGGTTTAGTACATAACCAATCCTTTAAGCCCAAAACATAGGAAATTTCATAATAAAGAGCCTTGAGCAAGGTTGTCTTTCCTCGCCATGGTGGACCTAATAGAAGAGTTGACCTGCATCAGATTTAAAATAAGTCTAAAGTTAGAAAATGACTAGCACTATCTTATGCAAGCAACAATAATTGAAGTAATATAAATTATATTTGCAAGAGATGAATAAGTAACATAAATAAGTTATTAATAAAATGTAAAAAAGGTTACATAAAAAAGAAAATATTCATCTGAACTTTAAGAGTCAACCTAAATATGTGAAAAGGGAAAAGCAAAAGAATTGGAACAAACAACATCTTGAACACTATTTTGCATATGTTATGGTTCATAAATAGACATCCTTAATTCAAAAATGCAATCAATAACTTATCCCTTTTTTCAAAAATGCAATCAATAACTTATCCCCCATTTCATTCTAGGTAATGTTTCTAGTACAAAATAATCTAAAAACAATGTGGAAATGATGTTTTTGTTCCTTGAAACTGTTGGACATTTTTGCCTATTTTTTGTGGCTGAGAGAGTTGAGACGAATGTATATATGGGATGAGTTTCTAGGTATCTCAACATTCAAACTACACAACTCATCATATTTGTATTTTCTACTATTATCCATTTGTGATTTTTTTGGTTTCATCACGTTGATCCCTCTTTAACATGGACTACTTGTTTGTCATATATTGTCTTGTTATTCTTGCTTTGTAGAGCAGTAAAAATAAAGAGCAAATGATTTACATTGCAAACAAAAAGAGGGATTTCATTATATTCATTCGGGGTAAAAAATACATTCAATACATGGGCTTTTTTAAAGCCATTGTTTTCCTGTGAATAACCACTCCAAATTCCCTCATGGGAATAACTTCCTCAAAACTAACAATTTATTTATTTTTACTAACCTAACAGCTAATTTACTAAATGTAAACTTTAATTTCCAACAACCCCCCTTTAAATTTTATATAATAAAAACAAAATTAAAAAATGTAAACCTTAAATTCCTAGGCTAAGGTTTACAGCAGGAAAAAAAAATGAAAACCAAAATTTTGTATCAGCATCAACCTAAACTCCTTTGTCTTGAGCATCAACCCAAACTCCTCATGTTTGGGTAAATGTTCGATTACCAACTCTTCATCAGCATTGATCCAAACTCCTCTTGTCTGGATAAATTTCAGGATTACCAATCCTTCATCAGCATCGATCCAAACTCCTCATGTTTGGACAAATGTCTGGATTACCAACTCTTCATCAACATTGATCCAAACTCCTCATTTCTGGATAAATTTCTGGATTACCAACTCTTCATCAACATCGATCCAAACTTCTCACGTCTGGATAAATGTTTGGATTACCAACCAACTGTGAATCGAGACTAACTTCATTATCCATAGTAACACACCTACACAAACCAACAACACAACTCTCCAGGCTTGTGGATTCAATTATCCACAGACCAACAAACCACTGCATGCCCCATCTTGCTCTTGAAAGGACTTGAAATGAAACAAAATTTGCTTCTCATGCAAAATATCATCCCTGAGCGAGAAGCTAACTCGGGATGACAGTTGTCCTCCTGCCTCCATTTCCTCTAGCCTCCAATATGATCCCTATTTAATTCTTAGAGAACATATAACTCTTCATCTTCTAGATCACACAATGCCATATTACACATTTCTCCCTCTTCCTTAGTGGTGATTAAAATATTATCCGTTTTTAACTTGCCATCAATAAGATCTCTAGCACGTTGAATGCAATTTACTAGAATGTGTCCTCTTTGATTACAATAGAAGCATTTGAATTTATTCTTTCCTGTTGAAGCATTAGTTTTTCCTTTGACAAAGTAAGCATATTCAACAATAGTAGAGTGATTTTGAGAGACTCTTTTCTCTTCATCAATCAAATAAGATATCACATTCTCTAAGCTCGGGCTTGGATTCAATTTACTTAAAGTAAACACAACATTGTCAAAACTTGAGGGCATACTATTTAATAAAATAGCTTTGGCATCATCATCATCAACTGGACAATTTATTCCACCAAGTTGATTAAGAAGAGAACGAAATATATTAATATGCTAAACAATACTATCACCCTCATTTATTTTCAAACCAAATTTTTTTGCTTCATTCCCATTTTAGCACTTGAAACCTGAACCAAATAAAGAATTAAGACTTTCTCATATTTGGTTTGAGGTTTTTGTCAAATCAATATGATGCAAATATGCATCAAATAATCCAAGACGAATAATTGCTACAGCTTTATGATCTTTTGTTGTCCATTTTAATAGTTCATCTACATCTTGTGGTTTTTTAATAGTTTCATTAACAATCTCCCAAAGATCTTTTTCCATTAAAACTAGTTTCACTTTGACTTGCCATGTATGAAATTCATGACCCTCAAACTTCGAAATAAAATGTGATTTCTCCATTTTAAAATAAAATCAATCTAATCACTTATCACTCCATTTTCATAGAATAACAGAGAGATCATAAATATTCAGAATGAATTGCAACTTTGATTTTTTTTTTTTAAGTCTCATACCGTATCACCTCCTTATAGTTGTTGGTTCACACATTGAGAAAAAAAAATGCTTACCGAAGACCAAAAATAGATTTTGATCTCTATGCTAAAAACCCTTCAAACACCTTCTGCACATCAAGCCTCCATACTCTCTTTAATCACAGGAACACATGAACCATTGATGCTCTGATACCAATGTAGAGCAATAAAAATAAAGAGCAAATGATTTACATTGCAAAGAAAAAGAGGGATTTCATTATATTCATTCGGGATAAAAAATACATTCAATACATGGGATTTTTTAAAGCCATTGTTTTCCTGTGAATAACAACTCCAAATTCTCTTATGGAAATAACTTCCTCAAAACTAACAATTAATTTAGTTTTACTAACCTAACAGCTAATTTACTAAATGTAAACTTTAAATTTACTAAATGTAAACTTTAATTTCCCACATTGCTTATCATTTTCAGCATATAGGTTCATGAAGAAAAATGATTGATTACCTTCAAAACACACTGAACTAAAAGCATTCCAATCTTCAATTATAAAGGCATCGAAACTAAAAAGCTACCTATTTTATGATCTTCCAGCGAGAAGCTCTTACTGAAACATTTGCATCTTCAAAAAACACACTAGTCCAATTTATCTCTCAATTTGTGTTGGGATTAATATTTCGGTCTCTCTGAGCTATGATACAATAAGTATCTATAGTTTTTAGTTCTCTATATGACACCATAAATTCACCACAATAAGGTGTACATTTCTTTGCAAACGGATCAACATCAAATCAATTGCTTTCATATTGAAACGACACTGCCATTTATTACATCCTTTACATGATTTGGTTGTCTTAACTCTTTTTTTCTTGGTCGACCTACCTAAAGGCTCTTTCTTTGAATCTCATATTTGTAAGCTCTACAACCTAGCCATATCTCTGTCAATTTCCCAGGGAGATCAGGTAGTTCCATCCTTCCCCCTCCCACCCATCACTCGTATCACATATATAATGGATCGATCCCCCTCCCCCAACTTTCACCGCTTCTTCTCATATCCCCTACCTCTCCGGTCGGCAACAGATTAGGCACTGACTTCGGGAACGGATTAGGCAGATTGTTGGAGCTATGAGTGCCACCATTAGAATCGTTGTTACGGATGAAGGCCCATCACCAAATTCGACACTTGACAGCTCGGGAGAGTATGCTAGATCTCTCTCACCCCAACCGAGGCTATCGATCGAATGCTAGATCCTACACCCACTCTCCCGCAGGCATGACTTGAAGTGCCTACGGGAGAGTGGGTATCCATATTCTTTGAGGCATTTTTTAAATAGTTTGCTTGCCTCGTCTATGCTTCCACATTTTCATGTATGTCTAGCAGGGCACTTGTAAGTACAATAGGGGAAACGTGCTAGTAGTCGTTAGGGCTAACTTCGCGCATTATTATAGAGTCCAAAATAGGTCCAACTTCAATTTTTTTTTGGGCTTCTTCATAAGCGAGTTAGGACCTTAAAAAGAAAAATTTGGCTTCTGGGTATTTAAAACACACCTTGTGGACTCCGTAAAGCGAAAGGTGTTCAAAAAGGGTGTTTTAAAACCTTCGTCCCATACATTTTTACCACTTCTCCAGTACCCATTCATTAGACAAACGATAAAAACCCACAAAAATTTAAAATGTTTTCAATAGTTAAAAAGGTGTTTTCAATAGTTTTCAATGTATTTTAATTTTTTTTGTCAACTACACATTCAAAAGTGAACATATATTGGTGTAATTTGTAAATTTTTATTAGCATAATTAAAACAATGTAATGACTAAAATGTAAACGGTTATTGGGGGGTCAGGTGAACAAGAAGTGAACAAGTATTGGATCATGGGCGGCAATTGGGTCTTTTCCCCTATATGACAAAAAAAAATGTTGCTATAATTTTGAGAGTTTTGAATTTTGTGAAGGTTTTCTGGTATCTATTCAGCAGGCAATAGAGACTAATTCTATATGATTTTGCTTTATAATTCATCCCAATGTTGATAACGATCAATCTCAGCTTTGCAAAATACACAACATCATTAACTAATAAGTTTTTTAAAAAATGTTAGGATGCACCCTTCCAAGGGACAGACCTCTCCAAATTTTCAAAAGAATTGCAATTAATCTAGCCATAAAATCTTAAGATGCATAGTGTTGAGGGACTGCCTTAAACTATATTTGACTAATTGATACTTTATGCCAACAACTTATGCCTATTTGACCAAAGATGTGCATTTCATGACATTCTCTTTGATCCCTCCTTCTATTCACAAATATGTACCAATTCCTCAAGCTGCACACCAAGGTATCAGAGAGTGAACTTTGCAAGTGAGAATGAAGGAATCATGTCAATGTCATGTCATAAAAGTTATATCAAGCAAAAGCTTTTATAGGACAAAACTCCCTTAAGTAATAACCATAATCAATTTTATCTTGACTTCAAAAATCAAGAAAGCAATTGTTTGACATAGCTTTCAATGTACAAACGTTGTAACGGTTACTTAATATTTTTTATTCTTTAATGTTTGTCATTGTGATATTCTCTTGTTCTTCTTGAGCTTCGTATCAGCTACTTAATATTTTCAACAGTAGTATGTTTAGAATAGAATTTGTATAATTAGTGAACAAATTGGCCAACAAGTTTATTTAACTATATTGAAAGGTAAACAAATGATATACTTTCTGATTATTTGAATTAACACTAAAAAATTTCTATTTGATTATTTGAATTAACAATACAAAATTTTTGTCTATACCTCCTCTGTGATTGTCATTTTATACATTACAAAATCATAAGAGTACAAACATGGTAGTCTATAGGGCAATGGAAATCTATGGAGCAACCTAGTGAAAAGATGGTAGTTCATAAGAGTAGGATAGTCTCAACACCTTTGAAAGGCAATTTATAATCTGATATGACATTCCAAAGAATTTCTTTAGCTTGTATCTCAAATGAGATTGTTCATGACAATCAACAAATGTCATAGAGCATCCATAGTTTCAAGGATAAGGGCACATGTTTTCTTACATAGCATCAAAGTCCCTTAAATATGGTGAAGGATCATTTCAATATTCCAAGAAGGCAAGCTTATCAATAAGATTCATGATAGGAAAAAATATGTACTATCATAGTATGGTCACAAGTCAAAGGAACACTAAAATTAAGTCACAGACCTAGACTTAAGGATATATCCATGACAAAACGAGAGCATACTACACTATTTAAAAGGAAAATAATCATCATGACAATCATAAGAAACTCAAACCAAGGTAGTGGCAGTCATATACATTGTATGAAAGACAAATGATACTGTAAGAAAGGGAATAGAGGTGGAAAGTATTGAGGACCATTACACAACAACACAATCATCTGAAGGTTGGCATGTCATTAAAGGAAAACTATTATAAGGCTATCCTAGTAAATTCAATGACCTGGAACCTCTAGGAGTGTGGATAAGATAGTAAACAAGGAGTTCACATATCAATTGAGAAGGAAAGGACATCAATAATGAACTAAGGCAAACCTAGTGTAGGTTTGGAACATATAGAATGCATCATGAATGCAATCATGGAGACTATGTAAGCATGGTAATACCATTGAGAGTAGTAGGAGCCTCCAAGGTGCATCCATAGGGATAATGATAAGACATAAGGACAGGTCAATAAAAGAGAGCAAGTTGATGTGCCAAGACCATGAGCATTTGAAAGGGGTAGTTAAAAACAAGATGGACTGTCATAAATTCTTAGATATAAAGGATAGATTGGAAGACTTTGTTATGAAAATCTAGATCAGAATATGCTTAACCCTATTTTGACAAATGCAATGACAGTAGTGTCAAGAGTTAAGAGGCCATTCAACTTTGCAAATTTCAATAAATTATTTTATACATTCAGTAAGTGTTTGCAAGGAAGCAAAAGCACAGTCATATGACTATTGAAAATATCAAACAACATGCCAGTGGTTGTGTTTAATTAGGCTTATATAGAGGTAGGGATTTATCACTTTTTGCATACATCTACAGTCCAAGCTCTAGGTCTGCATTATTTGGTTACTATGTATGAGAAATGAGCAGTGAATAATTGTAGAATATGGAGGCTATGGATGATATTATGATGGCCACATTTGATGTTGATGATCAACAATTGGAGCAAAATATAAAACCTATGATGAGTTGTGAGATCAAGGGGATTGTCATGGATAGTGAATGAAGAATCATAGATGTTAGGATAGAAAATAGTCATAATAAAGCACATGAAGAATATCCTTTATGATGATATAGGGTAGTTTAATATCATAAAGAATGCATTATCACATTTTAAAAGATAGTCATACCAATGTGCAAGGACAATCACTTCAGCAATGAAAGATATAAGGACATGTGTTAGAGGAATGATAGCTAAACAATGGATTGAGCATAGAGATGATAACCCTTAAAAGTATAATGTTGTGTTGACATCAAATCAAGAGAAGAAGGTTACTGTCAAGTGAAGTATAGTTGCATGGTTTTCATCAAGAGTACAATCTGATCCATTAGTGACAGTGAAAAGGTTTTGACAGTAGTCTTGATGAGTATCACAGTGTCCTTTACTTCACATCAAAATGGTAGACTATACTAAGGTAGTGGTATGAAACTATGTTGAAGACAATCAGCTACCATGAAGAGGGCAATCAATATCTAATGATGGTTTGAGCACTATGATAAACAAGTCTAGAGGCCAAATTCAAGCCAAATGAATAGTCTTAAATAAGCTCAGAAGACAAATTTTAACAATGGAAAGTAGAAAGCATAGTATTCAGAGGGCATAGTAGGAATCAAAGCTAGGTAGATAATATAAGTTTGTGAGAGTGCCTTCAAGAGTGTAATGGTGATGAGGTATTGAAGGCTAAAGTTGCTGAAAAATGTAAACAGATTTACTAAATGGACTCTCAAGTGCTTTGTTTCCCATTCTCATGGTCAAGGAACTTCTAACACAGTAATGCATGGTTCATCATGGGAATTACAGAGGTTGAAGACACTATTGCAAAAAATCAAAGGTATTATAGAATAGTGAAGTATCAACAAGTTGTGAAAGAGAAGATTGAGACAGTCATACGAAGGACAACCATCAAACAAAGGTTTTAATCAAGAGATAGTCATCCTTTGATAAGTTGAAAGAAAGTCATGAATATAAGATGATAGTTTGCAAGATAGTAATATAAATTGCAAAGGACAATGAATAAGGTTTTAAATCCTTACTCAAAGAGCAACTAGTAACCTAATCCTAATATCTGCACTCCATTGCATAAAATTTTATTGAAAAAGGAAAGTATCGTGTAGCTAAATACAAAAAACTCATCTTACAAATTTGCACAACAAGCATAACCTACAAACTGGATTCTAATTTTGCTAAAAAATAAAAAATAAAAATAGTGAATATTAAACTACACATTAGAATCTAATTTTGTGGAAAATGAGCAATTTGGTGAGAAAAAGTACCTGCAGCATGTCTTGAATACTTAGTTGGTGTACTAAAAAATAGGATTGCAAACCCAAAATTATTCTTTGTGGAAATTCAATAGAAAAATATAGAATGTTGTCCTAGATACTTAGCTCTTAAACAATCAATAAAATAATATGAGCATGATTATGAATGGTTTTACTTGGTCACACTCTTAATCTCCATGTTTGAGAGCCTTCTCTTTAAGACCCCATGGATCCACTTTGATCCATTGTTGCCAAAAGATATATTAATGTGTAAACAAGGAGCCACATTTAGACAAATTGGTTGTCGATTTCTTCTGAGAAATTTAGAGACTATAAAAAGAAGATACCTAATGGGGATCATGTGGGCTTCCTAGAGAAAGCACTACAACATGGCCTTGGGCAACCATGAAAAACTCTGGATTAGCTTCACAGTAAATCCTAACAGCATGACCCTGAGGCTCCTCTTTATTAAGTTGATGGTATGAAGAACCAGATCCATATCCTCCTTGAGATACATATCATAGTGAATAGAAAAACACAGTGACACAAGCAATCCGAATTGTGAGATAAAGCCTCCAAACCCTCTATGGAAACATGAATTTTACTAGATAATCAATATTTTAAATTTAAGTAATACCCAAGAAAAATAATTTCATACAATGTAGCTATGATTTATCCTCGGGAAGGGCGGCTGGGCTATACTATATAGTGGTTGGTAGTTCCCCCTCGATGAATTAGGCTCCAGCTAAATCAGTAACGAGTGCATCTAGGCGGGGAGTCTATTATATTGCTAGCAATGTGGTTCGTAATCACCCAGGGAGGAAGTGGGATATGCCCCTACAGGGGGAGGAGTGGGCGAAGGCGAATATAGAACAACATAGCCGGCTATCTTCCTCGCATCAAGGCGCCTACTAATCAGATCAGACCGAGGCACCTCTATATATATATATATATCTGGGCTATCTGGGCTATCCGGAGGGACTCCTATACAAACAAAACTTATAGATGGGACTGATCTTCCACTTCTGACTCTCCTTCTTATTCCATTTGAAGAGGACAACCTTTGCCTCTTAAGTCAGCTATGTAATTTCAACATTAACAAATAAAAATATTTTTAGCACAAGAAACAATCCTCACCCATCTAAACAAGCACCATAAGACAGACCCAAAAATCTGACTTTATCACAATCAATTTATTTCATTTTGCCACAAACCCCAAATGAAAAATTTAAAACTCAAAGCACCATTTTACCTCTACCACGGGACAAGCTAATCAATGAGCATCAAATGACTTCCAAGCTATAGCTACAGGTTTCCTTCAGTGTGGATATGGTTTTGTGTGGTATTGGTCTCTACTCCTTAGAGTGGCGAGGAGAAAGCCTTCCCTGTGAAGGATAAAGGTAGGAAATTTTTTCACTATCTCAAATCTTCCAAATGTTTTACTTATTAATTTTTATTGTAATGACATTTTTAAATGGTGGGGAAGAGGGAAATTGGGAGCACTCGAATAAATGGACTTCAAATTTTTATTTGTGTGACTAATTATTTAGTTGTGTTTTTACGTGACGATCAAATTAGTCATTTAAAGTTGTGTTGCAAAAAAATAGTAGAATTTAGTCATTTTTAGTTTTCGTGACTAAAATTTATAGTCACGTAGACATTTATTTTCCAAATTCTACTAGTGGTTTACATTCCTAGAGCTTTGCATAATATGGATAAAAGTACTTTTCACTTTCAGATACACAATGTTTACGTTCTTGAAGTTTTGCATAAGTTTGACAAAAGTAATTTTCACTTTTGGATACACAATGTTTACATTCTTGATGCTTTGCATAAGCTGGATAAAGGTACTTTTCACTTTTGCATACACAATGTTTACATTCATAAAATTTTGCATAAGTTGTATAAAATTACTTTTCATTTTTGGGCACACATTGTTACATTCTTGAAGCATTACATAAGATGGATAAGAGTACTTTTCATTTTTGGTAAAATAATGTTAGTATCTTACCTTTCTAAGCATGCCAAGAAAATGTCCATCTCTCCCACTTATAAGAATGTTTTAACGAAAGAGAATACAATAGTAGACAATCATGACAATCAAATTTGGTCTTCTCCTAATATCTCTCCTATTTGTGACAAAGATATTTTGGTGTTAGAAGATCCAATCATTAGGTGCCATGAGAATCCTAATTGTTTATTTTCCCCTACTAAGGAAAATATCATTGAACAAGAGGATACCATCATTGATAAGCAAGACAATCCAACCGTAGATGACTCCCTTACTTGTGATGAATTTATTTAAAAGGAACCAATCGTTGAATGTCGTGAACACCTAGATTTTTTCTCTCCTAAAAACTTTCCTACTAGGGAAGATATTATGGTACAAGAAAAATACAACATTGACAATAGTGATATGGTTTCCTTAGATGAAGATGATGATGTGGCATTAGACTCCCCTTCACTAAGAAAACATGAAAATAAGGACAAGTGTGTTGAGGTTATGAACATTAGAACTCCCTTGAGTCCTTTAATCCTTAGATCGCCTACAAATCCTTTAATTATTGGACCACCCAAGCCTCAACTTATCCTTTATTTTCCCTCACAACAACCACAAGTTCAAAATAAACTTAGTCTTATCTTACAACCACCTACAAGACAACTTGATAATGATAATGTTTCACAACAACCAAGTTACAATACGTTTCTCATACATATAATACTAGAAACAATCCACAACCAAGACAAATAACTCCAACATCCCTCCCATTAACTCAACCTATCTTGCCTAGTGCCCCTCGTTTGCCTTTACATAATGGAAATGAGTATGATCTTGTTGAACAAATAAAGAATACTCCTGCTAAGATATCCTTATGGGATCTTATTCAAGCCTCACCTATTCATCATAACATGCTTCAAAATTCTTTACAACAAGTTCCTACCCCTCCTAACATGAAACCAAATGACATAGCATCCCTAATTCAAGGAATGAATAAAGATGTCATTTTCCACCAAAGTGAATTACCTCCTTTGGAAGTGCAAAAACAAAATGATGCTTTGATGATAGTGGATGTTATCAACATTAATGGTGTTAGAAATGGCATAAAGTGTACTCTCATTGATAATGGTTCAACACTCAATGTTTGTAGTGTAAGTCTTCTTGATAGGATTGGAGTGGAAAAAATCCAAATTCAACCTGACTCTTTATCTATATGTGGATTTGATAACATAGGAAAACAATCGCTTGGAGTGATCACATTAACTATTATAGCTAGGAAGGTAACATTACAAACCCCCATCCTTGTTATGCCTCATGATCTTTCATATAATATTCTTTTAGGTAGATCATGGATTCACGAGATGAATGTGGTGCCTTCTACTCTTCATAATAAAATGAAGTATGTCTACAACAAAAAAGTATATATAATCAAAGCTAACCTTGAACTAGACAGTTGGTTGAACATTGAGAAAGGAAAAGGAAAATCCCTTAAAACATTGACACTAACTACACAAGTGGAACTTGTTCAAGAGAAAGAAAGAGAAAATCATATTGAGGAAGTCACGAACCTATTGGAAGATGATTGGGGTTCCTTAGATTTTACACCTACATTCATGGGAGAATACAAGATCATAACAAAAGAGTCTGAAAATTAAAAAGAACCAATGGTAATGTCAACATGAAATTCAAATGAACCTCTGAAAGCATCCACCTCAACCACTTTGGAAGAAGAAGCAAATTACACAACAAAATTTGATGAAGTTGATTATGAGCAATCACTGAATCTGAAAGAAATGAAAAAGCTTTATGGAATAGGTTTTGAACTTATGAAACAACTTGGATATAGTGGAAAAGGATGTCGTGCTACAGAACAAGGTATTTGTGTCCCTATAGAGCCTAACACACAAGAAACAACTAGTGGTCTTGGTTATTTCCCTTCAAAAGAAACAAAAACATCAAAAAATCCTTCACTTAATATCAATACTCTTACAAAAGATTCTTCCAAGACAACTTTAACTTTGATGCATCCTGAACTAATAGATACTACATGTTTGAATATCTCATTAGACATGCATCAAGTTGATACATTGTTTATTCATTATAATCAATAACATTAGTTTCCACTCCTTGCCATGTAATAGTTATAGGATCATAGCATCCTCACTATGGTATGTTTTACATTCATTGCAAATTATTTTCTTTCTACAAGGAGCAACATATCATCACCCACCTCAGTGCATCCTTGTCTTGCACTAAGTGGGGGCAAGGGATTAGGAAGCCTTGTCCTCGTATGGCACTTGTCATTGTCTCTTTTGGAAAGTTGACTACCTTCCACGTATATATAAGAGCAAGCTTAGAATGTGGATGACATGCCTTAAGTTAGCTCACATGTGAAGTACTATCTTTAGCATTGTATTTTGGGGGAAACTCCTTTCCTCCCCTCCTTTATTCATGATGTAGTTTCATTCGAGAACATATGACTGAGCATAGGGCTTTATGAATGAGCTCTTATGTCCTACTATTGAACATTTTCTACTTTAAAGCAATTTCTCACAGCGATGGTGTAGCAATTTCTTTAAAGTGGGGGCATACATTGACATTATATTTTGATATTTGGCATGTTTCATGTTGTGGTTTTCTTTCTTCTTGTGATGCATCCTTTTCTTGTTGGTATCATTGGGTTTGATTTCCTCTGAGAGTGTGATATTTCTTTGAATTGTCCTCTCTTGGAGACATTAGGAACGATGTTCCCTAAGAAGAGACCTTACACGAACTAGCAAAATCCCTTGAAAATATAAAATCCTTTACATGCATAAATGTTCATAAGTGCTTAATGCAGCTTGTTAGGCCTTGTGAAGCTCGAAGTTTCATTTTGTGGTACCCTATTGAAGTTATCAAAGGGATAGCTTTGGTATGGTTAGTATGATGAGAAGCCTAAGCAAGGGCATGACTTTCTCATTGTATGGTGAGAATCCGACATAGAGGCATGACTTTCTCACTAAGCCACCCTTCTTGGATACTCACCTAACAGACAGCATGAAGTTCCATTTCCCTAGAGTGAGCATGCGTTTAGGAAAAATAGCCAAGACCTAGTCCACATCACGTTGGATAGACTATTGAGGCTTGATCCACCTTTTTCTTTTTTTTTCTTTTTTCTTTTCTTTCTTTAAGTCTTTGACATCATATATTTGTGTATCTTGTCTTGCTACTGCATATCATACAACTTGTGTGTGTTATTTTGTGCTTATGTTGGTTTGACATAGGATCATGAATCTTGGGGGCTTGATCGCCCTCCTCGATCTTTGTCATCCTATACTATCCACATTTGTACACTTGAACCCCTGTTGATGTGTATTTGTCTACTTTAGTGTGAGTTTGACGCAAGGTCGTCCTCTCAGTAAAGTGGGGACTAAATTTAGTGTAGAAAAATGTATCCCTTTACATTTTCATACTTTTTTGGGCCCTCCTTGTTAAAATTTGGCTTATTTATGCTTTAATTGGTCCTATTTTACATCCACAAGCCTAATAAATTGCATTTTTCTAAGGATAATCCCAACATTTAATAAATGGAACTTCATAATTTAATATTTTTGGCTCTGTGTTCCAGATTTAGGGATCTAGGACTCATACGCCCATCTAGGCGTATGAGTCCTCCCTAGGTTTTGGCCTCAAAATTCAAATGTGCATTAAGTATCACACTTTTCAAAGTATGTGCTTTAGGTTTTAGGTCTTGGAACTCATACGCCCAACTAGGCATATGAGTCCCCCTTTAGCCTAGGACCTATTTTAATTCAAATTTTTGGTGAGATTTTATTTTTTAATGTCAGCTTGTAGTGTTGTAATTTTAGGAAATTAAGCATAAACAAGTATAAATACAAGGTTATTACACTTGGTTTCACCTAGATTTTCAAGTGTTCAAATCCTAGAGCAAGGTTTTTGATCAAAAGTGATTTTAACAACATTCAAGGGTAGATTTATACATCATTTATTGTAGCAATCAAGATTCCATTATCATGTCAAAGATGTATTGCATCATGCATGTTGTTTGAGCTAATATGGTGATGTAGAGTTCAAGATCTATTCAAGCATTCAAAGGCATTATCTCTAATCAAGTTTCATGATCAAGATCCACATCCATTGAAGCCAATTCATGCAAGTTGCAGATCTACAATCCAAGGTTCAAATAAGGTTTGGTGAGTTGTTGCATAGTGTTGTTCATTCATCATTCCTTTCATGCTTTTATTCATTTCAAGGTTTAATTACCAAAATGAGGTTTAACCAAGGCAAACCCCCATTCCCTAAAAAAACAACATTTTTCCCTCTCTTGTGATGTGTGTTTGAAGATCTAGGTGAATTGGAGCTTGAAGATCCTTTGAAGACGAAATTGCAAAGTTTCCAAAGTTGTAATTTTCACGAAAACTTACCTATAGACCAGGATTCAGACTTTCGAGACTTGAAGATTGGACAAGAAGGAAGCTACAGGAGATCACTAAATGCTATAGAAACATCATTTCAAATCTTGCAAGTGGACTCACACGCCCAACCTGGCGTATTAGTCCCAGATAAGGCCTTTTGACAATATTTCAACATTGTTAGATCTAGGTTCAGAAGATTTGAAAAGATCCTCAAAAAAACCTATAGGAGGACTCATACGCCCAACCTAGCATAGTAGTCTTGGGATAGCATTTTATCACCATCCTACAGATCCTAATCAACCTTCAAAGATTCCAAACTCTGTCTTGAAAACCCTAAAGGAGGACTCATATTCCCTACCTGGCGTATTAGTCTCGGTGCAACCCTAAAAGCAATTTCTAGAGTTTGCAGATCTTATTTTGGCCTCTTCATTTCACCAGGTACTTTTTTATTTCCATTTTGTGTTTCAATTTGATTTCACATTCTTAAGTTTCTAGGTTGCATAGTGAGTTTGCATAAGTGTTTTCATTTCCCTTTTTGAAGCATTATTTAACGGTGAACCCCCATCTAATTACACTAGGAACCCACTAGATTCATCAATGGAGTTGATTCACCTAAGGGTTGATAGTCACTTGGTTGAGGGATCTAGTTTCCTAATGAAATAGGAGGAAAATAGAGGGTTAGCATCCCTTCATTGAGGATCATCTTCCCCCTCTTCCATTTTTCTTTTTTTCACATATGCATTTCATATGCAATGTTTACCTCTCAAATTCCTTGTATATAATGTATAAAACAAACTAAATAGGGGCTATTTTGATACTAACATTCATATAATCAATCTTTAGAGTAGTGATAAGTGTTACACAAAGACTCATCAATATGATCGAACAATGTTATCAAATAAAATGACAACCCCCATGTGTCTTATCATTCCATGATCACCAATGGAGATAGAGTATTACCACTTTTCATATATGAATTTTTTATATGATCTTACTCCCTTTTCTCTTTTTTTTGCTACTTATGATGGTTGATAATGAAATTTATGTTGCAATTATTTTCGTTTTTACTTACGTGACATAATTTATTCAATATAAGTTTTTCCTCTATTTTGTATTTCCCTATGGAGCACACATATCAAAGGATGGACTTGCATGATAAATTTTAATGGGTTCCATTACTTTACATGACCCTAAGTATCATTTTTATGTATGAATGTTTACTTTAAATTATACATGTTTGTGAGTGCTACATGCTTTGAGATACATGATTATCCTAGGATTTGCATGCACCTCCAAGTGGGGGAAAATGTAATAGTGAAATTTATATACTTACACCATTTTCCATTTTATTTCATGTCCATTATGAGAGAATGGATTAATACAATTACATATTGATAAATCGTATAATCTTGTGCGAAGTTGGACTCATTCTCCAATTTTTTTGCCCATCCATTTACACACATTCCTACATGTTTATATCTTTCTTATTTATTATCTATGCATTCTAATATATTCGCCCTAATTATACGTTTCCCATGCATCTATTATCCACGTTGATCTTATCATTTTCATGTCTTAGATCATTTTTACAAACACAAGGTTAATCCCACATTTATAAATTTGACCCCTAAAATTTTACAATTCAAATTCAAATTTTGGCAAACTCTTGCATATTCCTTTCTTTCCTAGAGCTAACTAAACACATATATGTGTGATTTATTATTGTTTTTATATTTAAAGATATTTAATTGCATTCATTGATCATCATGTTTGATTCAAGATTGTCCAATTGTTCATTTCCATAGGCATGTTCCTTAGGAACACTTTTATTAGTGCATTAAAACAAATCTAGATCCAATTATTTGTTATGTCCTTATATTTAAGGATAGTTTAACTACATGCACTGATCATCCTATTTGATTTGAGCTTTATTCCAATTATTCATTTATAAAGGCATACTAAGAACACTTTTATTGGTGCTCTAAAACAAATATAGATCTACACCACACCACTCTAACACATTTGCATGTTTGCATATTACTATTTTTTTATCATTCTCACAATCATAAAGTTGGGAATTTTCTAAAGTTTGACCTAGGATAACTTGTCCCCTAGTGATTTGGTAGACCTTGAAAGGTATTCATAAATACCATTAGTCTAGGTAACAAAATAAGAGATAGTGAATTGGGCAGGAATCAAGACTACGCACTTACTAGATCATTTCAATGGGAAGAGTTTAGATATGTCGTTGCAAAAATGAACCAAACCTATGGACTTGATCCCTTTTTAAGAATATAGCTTGTTCCAAGGCTAAGATAGAATATAGGCAAAGGATCAATTCTCAATCTCAATATATCATTAATTCAATGTCATATCAAGATTATTTTTCTTTACTGAATATATAATTAAATATTTTCACTTATTGCATTCATTTTTTACATTTACTTATTTCAATATTGTAATAATCAATACCCATAACTCTTTATTAGTTGATTTAAATTAATTTCTAATTATGTAAATACCTTTTACTTGATTAAGCTAAATTAAGAGTGAGGATAATTTATTTTTCATTACATATTTTAAAAACATCAATAGAGGTGTTCTACAATGACAAGTTGACCTTAAAATATTTATATTATCATAATAAAATAAAACATAAAAGCCTAAACTAGAAGCATCTAAAAGATAAGATGTGATCAAGATATTGGTTTATCTCAATAGAAACTTTGTCATGGTTACCAAAAAAATAGATCATTCTACATTTTTTTGAGTGCTACATACTTTTAGATACATGATCATTCTAGGATTCACATGCACATCAAAGTGGGGGAAAAACTCAATAGTGAAATTTACATACTTATATAATTTTCATTTAGTTTCACGGTCATTTTGAGAGAATGGATTAATACAATTACATATTGATAAATGGTACAATCTTTTGTGAAGTTGGACTCATTCCTCATTGTTGTTTCTCATCCATTTACACATGTATCCCCTATTCCTTATCTATGCACTCTAATATATTCGCCCCAATTATGCATTCCCCATGCATCCATTATCCAGTTTGATCTTACCATTTTCATGTCTTAGGTCATTTTAACAAACACAAGATTAATCCCACATATATAAATTTGATCCCTAAAATTTTACGATTCAATAAAAGTTTGGCCAAGTCTTGCATATTCCTTTCTTGCCTAGAGCTAACTAAACACATATTTTTGTGATTTATTGTTATTTTTTATATTTAAAGATAATTAAATGCATTCATTGATCATCATGCTTGATTCAATCTTATCCAATTATTCATTTCCATAGGCATCCCAAGAACGCTTTCGTTGGTGCATAAAATTAAATCTAGATTTGATGTATTGTTATGTCCTTGTATTTAAAGATATTTTAACTACATGCATTGATCATCCTATTTGATTTGAGCTTTTTTCCAATTTTTTATTTGTAAAGGCATGCTAGAAACACTTTCATTGGTTCACTAAAACAAACATAGATCTACACATCACTCTAACACATTTGCATGTTTGCATATTATTATTTTTATCATTGGCACAGCTTTAAAGTTGGTCCTTTTCTAGGGGTTGTCTTGGGAGGACTTGTCCCCTAGTGATTTAGTAGCCCTTGGAAGCTATTCATAAATACCATTGGTCTAGGTAGCAAAATAAGAGAGTGAATTTGGTACGAATCAAGACTACACACTTACTAGATAATTTCAATGAGTGGAGTTTAGATACGTGGTTGCAAAAGTGAACCTAACCTATGGACTTGACCCCCTTCTAAGCATGTAGCTTGTCCTAGACCTAAGGTAGAATATAGATCTAGATGATTAATTCTCAATTCCATGATATCTATAATACAATGTCATATCAAGATTATTCTACTCTATGAAATATACAAATAAATACATTTTACATTTAATTATAAAATATTGCAATAATCAATATCTATAACTCTTTATTATTTAATTTAAATTAATTTATAACTAGCAATCGCATCTTGGTGTGCAATGGGTACGCTGAAGAGGTATGGAAGGTTAACTAGGGGGGAAATGATTTAATTTTTTGCATACATTTGTGCAATACATAAGATCAAATTGGTTGATCATTTAAGAAATGATTTTGTTGATATATTATTATTAATATGTTTATTACTATTTTTATAATATTATATTATCACTATTAATTTAGTTTTTATTATATATTTTTTAATTATTTTTATATATTTACTATTATATTATTATTATTTTATTAATATATCAAGTTTGCATTATGTTACATTATTATTATATTAATGATTGGATTAGGTATTATATATTGTTAGTATTATATTATTATTGTTATATATTTTTATAATATAATAATATTATTTTTTATTTTTTATTTTTTTATATTTACTATTATAGTGCTATATTTTTATTAATATATTACTATTAATATTTAAATTATTATATTATTCATAATATTGTATTATTACTTTGATATTACTATTATATTATTCTACTATTATAATATTATATTATTCTTATTATTATAATATTATTATTCTTATTATATGATTTTTTAATATTATACTTAGTAAATTATATTTATCTTTAATATTATATTATTAATAAAATATGATTAATTGTAGTATTAAATTATTAAATTATTATTTTATTATTATACTAATATTATTATGTTATATTATATTAATTTTATTATATATTTATTATTATTATATTATTATATTATATTATATTATATTTTTATTTTTATTATATTATACTATATTTATATTTTTATTATATTATACTATATTTATATTAATATTTATTATATCATAAAGTTAGATTCGTCATAGATTTCACATCTCCTTTTGCATGCATAACCGTTTTGTCAAATTGCTTCATTGGCACGTATAGTCAGTTTTTCCGGTGCCAATTACCAATTAGAAACTAAAATCAAGGAGATGAACAGATCAACGGCTATGGACGAAAGATCCGTATTGCATCTCCTCTCCAGTAACGTGCATCGTGGATGAACAAACTTAGTTGGCTATTCTCAAATAGAACACACCTTCCCCGTAATTATGTAAATACCTCTTTACTTGATTAACCTAAATTTAAGAGTAGGTAGAATTTATTTTCAGTTATTGAAAGACATCATTACAAGGAGAAGTGTTCGACAAGGGCAAGGTGACCATAAAATATTTATGTTATCATAATAAATTAATAATAAAACTTAAAGCCCTAAACTAGAAGCATGTGGAAGATATGATGTGGCCGAGATATTGATTTCTCACCAGAAACTTTGCAACGGTTACCGTAAAAATAGATAGCCGAATTAGACGAAACATTGGTTAGTCTCAGGTTGAATTCACCGTCTTCTCCTTGCGTAAAAATGGGTGAGCAGAATATAGGTACCATCTCTGTCAAACTTTGTTTATTTTTCCGCCTGGTCTTTAAACAAAATCTAATTTATGTCAAATCCTAGTCAGCTAATTGGCAGTGAAGCTCAGGACACCGTATATAAGCCCACATGTGATGCTCTTTGTGTCCTCCTCAATTACAGATTGCGACCTGTCCATTATTATCCACCACAGATTTAGTCCCACATGTATAAAAAATAACCGTGAATTCCGTAATATATTACTCAATTGCTCAATTTTGAATTTACCCGATATATATTGATTTTATATCCCGAATAAATACAGTTGAATGTGCATCGAAATTACTAGATAGACAATACGATTATTCGAGATGTTCGTACTGTAATGTAGTTAACATCAATGTGTTCGGTATCACATGCCTATGCATTTATATATATATGATAGGTTGTACTATATATTTTGTTTGTACTTGCGAAAAAGATTAAATATTATATTTTCATACCATGTACTGTAGTATATATTTTGTCTAGTATCTAATGATTTTAAATAAGATGTATTTTAATACATATTATATTTGTCTAATTTTATTATTGATAAGTGGTGAACATCAATATCTCGGTACCATATATTTATGAATCTATAGATGCATTTAAGAAAATATTATAAATTAATTTTTATTTTGTCTAGTATTTAATAATTTTAGAGGATGAATTATTATATTAATTATATTTAGTGTATATTTTGTCTAATATGTAATGATTATAGAGGATGAGTTATTATATTAATTTTTTTTAAAATAAAGTAATTTAAGTTCAACACGACAAATTCTCAATGGCGAATATATCATTATGGAAGTTCTATTTATTTAATTTGTTCAATGATATGTTTATTTGGAAGAACTAAAGTATAGATAAAGAAACCAAATTTTAAAATGTGATAGAAGACAAATTGTATCACAACACTTCAACCCCCTGTGAAGGAGTAAAGCTATCCTTATCCCTATAGTTTTCAATTACATATTTACTTATATCATACTCTACTCAACTCATTTATGTTAATTTAAATTTGATTTATTTGATTAATTGATTATTTAGATTATCATAAGTATAGAAGAGGTGTTTTAACCTTTAGAGTTTTGATTTCTTCCTCTTTACATCTATAATCTACCCAAAAATAGAAAATTTGGAGATTAGAATTCTTTATATCCAAAATAAATTATAAATGAAATTATTCTACCAATTAAAAACAATAGAAATTATTATTAATAGCAAATATATAACTTGAAAACATGTGCGTAAAAAATTTGAGTACTATTATTGATTATTTATCGTTTTCTATTATAATAATGTACTCTATTATAATAATGTACTGTGATTAAAAAGGTTGTATGAAAAATAGAATTATAAGATTACATTTTGTTAGATCTATTCCTTAGAACTTGAGACCTATGAATATTTGTTTTTAGATACTCTTCTTATTATGAAATGAGCATATAGTTCTTTTGTCTTTTTGAGATTCACTTGGCTCTCTCCAAACATTTATGGCTTAACACTCTTCTTCTAAGAGGTGTTCAATCTTCACAAACAAATTTCAAGATATGGGACCATCAAGTAAACACCAAGTTAATTGTTTTCCACTTCTTTCCCTCTCACACCATTAGAAGGAAGAGGTCATGTGGCCAAATTCCACTCTTATCTAATAGACTTGAGAAACATCATAACCTAGTGACTTACATAACATCACAACCATCACACACATTGAGTATTAAAATTATTTATCCGGTGCATGCATAAGGTTTTACTTCATAATGAGCAACTATCATCTCTTTGATATTCTTCATTGTTCTCCATTTTATTGTGTTGGCTCTAACAAATTGTTTTTTTCAATTATTAAATTTAATTTACTTTATGCATTTTTAGGATGTACATTTGCATTCCTCTTTTTTTCCTTATATATTTACAAGGGTGAAAAGTGCATCCCTAATACTTTCCCCATTCATTTTGGAATCACTTTGACTCTTTTCTCCTAGTACAAGATTTTAGTGTCTAAATGGCGTGTTTATTGTGCAAGAGTTACATGTATCATATACCTTATTTGATTCTAAGTTTCATATCCCCATTGTTAAAGACCCAACACTCAAATATGTCATTTCTACTCTTGATTTAAAAATACAAGGAAATCTAAACTTAGTTGAAAACTACAAGTATGTGACTTAACCCTTTTTTTTCCAAATCCAAACTTAGTCTAAGGCCCAAGTTGACTTACCTCCAACTAACCATTCACTATCGAATCAAGAATTAAATGTTCAAATTTATGTGTTAGGATGTGTTGATGCCTTAACACACCTTAATTCTTCCTAACTAGGGACCCAAGCTATGAAATGAAAAGTATCCTAGTTTTTATTTGGTTCCTAAATGTGTTGAGATTCTTATTTTTGTTCAAGGATCAACCTTGGTTTTTATTAAGTTATTTATAGACCTTATATTTTCCTTATTTCACTATGAACCCTACATTCTCACAAATTTATTTTTCTTTAGACACAATTTTTTATAGTGAACCCTACATTTGCACATTTAACCCAAGTTCAAGTTTTCTACATTTCCTTGTTTCATTCTTGCACACTTTTTCTTTTTATGGGAACTTTCATGTGTCCTAGTTCTTGATTTACCATATGCTTTCTATTTTGGTCCTAGGCCCTACGGCATACTTCTGACTATGCACTATGTAAGTCATAGGCTTGAAATCTAAACCTGAACATTCCCCTTATTCTCTAGTTATTGATCCCAACTATATTGTGATCACTTGATGATTTATTTTTTGCCTTACCTTGAATACATGTAATATGGTGCATACTTAATTCTCAAATATTATTTTTTCTCACCTACCTCTCCCTTTATGGTTTTTAGAATTTTACATTCTAGCATCCCTTTCCCTCTTTAGTTGTTTCTCAAATTTACTCTTCTTTTAGGCTCCCAATTTTTTTCTATCATTTTCCCTCAAAGGAATGTGCCATTGCACATTATCAATCATTAATTCCTAATAGGTTCCCTCTCCCATTCTCATTTCCTCCACTTTAGTATTGGGTATTTCTTGGTTCCAATTCCTGACCATTTTCCCCTCCTGCTATATTTTTTTAGGATTCATAAATGCCCACATCGAGTTGAAGTATAAATTCTTATGTGGTATCCCTAATCCCCAAATCTTGTGATATTTCAACTTAACATTCCTAGACTCATGAGTTTATTCCTTTTCACTCATTCAAAATCACACATTCTTGATTCTTGACTATCAATCCATCTTGGCATCCTAATACATGATTTCTTGAAATCACATTTTGGGGCTTGCAATATGTTTTTCCATTTGAGTACTATTTAGGCACAATTTTTTATAGATCCCAAACACTCAAACATGATTTTCTACCTACCTACCTTGCACTTTCAAAGGTGTCATTAATAACCAAAATTGAAGGTGTAGATGTGTACACTCTTTGAGATCCCACCAAAATTGCATTAAGCCCATCAAAGGGATAGATCAACATGTAATGACATGTAAACAAGTTTAAAGTGGGTATGAGGGTGATATCATAATAGTTTATAATTTTTGGCCAAACTAGACATTGAACTGATTTTTTTTAACTAAATCTTCACTTTCGGACACCTATAGTTGCTAAACCATGAGGAATTTGAAGATGATGCAAACTAGTGATTTGTGAAATTTTGTTTGTAGATTCTAAATATATTTTTTTAAAAAAAACTGGAATCAAATTGCATTTTTTTCCATCTCCTTCAAAAACTAGTTTTTAACAGTAAACACCATTTTTAAAGAGTGATTTTCATCGTAAACAACATAACTTTTTTTCTATGAAGGATAAAATTCTTCTTTTTTTGAATTTAGCTTTGTAACTACAGTATCTAGCATGCTCATTTGGTTTCATAGTGTTTTATTGAATATTTTTTTCTTAATTAAGTTTTGAAGTCAAACCAATTACAATTTAGACATAGGTGGACCATACACGACAATTTTTTTGTATGTATCAAAATTCTTTTTTTTTTTGTTGGATTAAGGGCATCAATACCTAGCACGAACATATTTTTTAGAATTTTTTTTTATAATCTACTATTTTTCCACATGTGCAAAATAGAGAGCTTGATTTTTGGTAAAAAACCTATGTTTAATTAAACTAAAAAAATATACATAATAAAACTAAAATATATTAAACCTAATCCTACACAACGATGGCAAGATGATCAGGAGTTGCTGGCAGTAATACCAACCCTTATCTCCCGAACAGACAATGCTAAACTAATGAAGCCTTTTTCATTTGAAGAATTGAGAAAGGTGGTTTTTTCTCTTGCTCTAGACAAGGCCCCAGGCCCTGATGTTTTCACCGCTTTGTTTTTTCAAAAATGCTAGGATGTTGTGGGTTTTGACTTGCTTCTAGCCCTGGAGGAATCAAGGAAGTTGGGAAAGATCCTCAAGCACTTTAATGTTACAAATATTGCTCTATTGCCAAAGACAAAAGAGCCTAAAACTTTTACTGAATTCAGGTTGATTTCTCTGTGTAACGTAGTTTATAAAATTTTCACCAAGGTAATTTATCAAAGGTTGTAGCATTTAATAAAGAAAGAAATACCATGTAATTTGGTGGGAATGAAATAAATGCATATTTAGAAAAGTTTCAACACCAGATCACTCTGTCCATGCAACAATTGAAAAATCTGTTGCAGAAGCGGTCAATGCATATGTATAGGATCAGAAGAATGTTAGTTCTCAATTTACCTCATGGGATCAAAGCATACTTAAGGGTTGGAAAGGTATTATTCTGCCTTTTAAAAGGAGTATAAAATTTCCTTCCAAATTGAAGGTGAATAGAAGCCTAATCAAATGGCACTCGCTGCTGATAGGTTTTTTCAAGCTTAATTTTGATGGTGCATCTAGAGGGAATCCAGGCTCTTCAGGGGTAGGTGTTTACATTAGAGATTCTTGGGGTAAATTGAAAGTAGCTAGATCAATTCATATTCCTCTAGGTACGAATAATATGGCAGAGTCACTGGCCATTCTTTATGGTTTGCAGTTAGCAAGGTAATTTTGAATCAATAAGATTCACATTGAAGGAGATTCACTTGTAAATGTAAACATTTGTAAGGAAAGGAAATATCATAAATTGCATCTAAGGTATATCTTAGAAAAGGTGTGGGAGTTAATGGACGAGTTTGAACTATTCCATATCTCACATACATATCGTGAGGAGAACAAGCTTGCATATTATTTAGCAAATATGGGGTATCAAAAAACAGAGGTAACAATAATGGAAAATAATGATGATCTAAAATATTTTCCTGATTTGCAATAAATTATAGATCGAGAAAGCTTAGAAAATATACTATGAGATTGGAAAGCACGAGCATGATATTAGGTGGCTCCTTTGGCGACTACTTCAGATCGAGTGTATACAGCATATCGGGCTTTTGGTTGTCGAATCCTTTGTTCCTCTAGTCCCTCATGCATATTTTCCACAAGCGGCTCCTTTGGTGACTACTTTTTATCCTTGCTATATGGAGTATCGGGCGCCTCAAATTACTGGCATGTATCGACGATTAGGCATCGGTATGTCGGTGATCACGTGTTAAATTGGTTAAACTTCAAACTTGTTACTTAGTTTGCTTTGGAGTATCGAGGATCGATAGTCGGATGGATCGACAATCGAAGTTCGATCATTGAAAGTTCTTAAATGTTGTGAAGTCTCTGACATCCCCTACCTCTGATAGCTTTCGATGGTGCCTTGTTCCGACAGTCAAGTATCAACTTATCAGATTTGTCGGGGGTTTGAGTGGTAAGTCTGGCAATGTTTGATTGGCGCTCAATCCTCCAATGCTCCGACACTCCGATGAGCCGATAACAATGAAGAGTCAAGGTGACTTGGCGGTGATGTTAGCTCGAAGACAAAAGGTCAACGTGCTGACAGATAGTCTTTTGTGGGTGGTTGTATTCAAACCCGAACCAATTCATCTACTCGGTGCATGTGGGATAATGAAAGTTTGGTGATATCGACATCTAAGCATGCGTCTCTAAGAAATTGTCAGTGTTGGCCATTATTTTGGGCTTGTGAGGACCCCCTTTGATAGAATCCAAAGGACTAGCTAGTATCGGTGGTTGGACTATCAGGTGACTAGTAAATCGGGTTAAAATTAGGTTCAGATCCCACAAGATATTATAGGCTAAACTTCGACCAAGGTGACTTTTCGATAATACAAAGGATGGGGCCCTTTTTATAAAACAAATATTTTGACACTAAAAACCATCGGGGATCGGCCGATCAAGTGTCCCAAGAACCATTGTTAAGCTTATTTATAAAAGATATCAGGGATCATCCAATCAAGTGGCCCAAGAACCATTGCAAAGCTTATTTTGTAACTTTTATTATATATATATATATATATATATATATATATATATATATATATATATATATATATATATATATATATATATATATATTGTCTTTTAGCCTTTCACCAAAAAAAAACTAAAATATATTAAAATTATATTCGATGGATAGCTCGTTCAGAGGACTACCATCATCCAATTGGGTTTGTGACGTTTCCTCCATTTTCATCCTCAACCTGAGCTTCAAAAGGCAAAAATTTGCAAAAAATTGGTAGAAGAGGGGGATAAGGGCAAAAAAGGTTGGCTTGCTAGAACCCCCCATTCTAGCGAACCGCCCTTTAAATACAATTAAAAAAGAAAACCCATTAAAAGCGGGTTTGCTAGAAGGGGGGGTTCTAGTGAACCCCCTAAAGTATTTTCCCTCTGAAAATGCATTTTTCCTTCCTCAAACTAATTGTAAACTAGTTTTGTGGGATCACCCATGAGTGCCTCAACATCATAAATCAAACCCTATTTTTTGAAGATTTATATATAGGCCTCGAGCTACCCTCTAAATCCAAAAAGCACAACCTTACTAACTCAAGTTGATGAACATTACATTATAGGAGGATGAGTGGCCACATTTAATGCTTTGACTAGAAAAAGAATCCTACAACCCCTAATGAGTTTCTAGAATGCATCTAACTAAAATATAAATAAAATAAAAATAATTATAACGGTTGGTTGTTGTGCCAATTTCTTGAGTATAAGTGTCTCGAGCTAGTTTTAGGAAATCATTTGATGCAATTATGCTCTATAAGTGAAAGGGATGTACTTTAAAAATAATAGGAAGGGTATTCAATGAACATAATGCATGTAAATAGATGCCTCCATGGAATTTTTTAATTATTTAAATAGATTCTCAAACCTAGTTGTGGATCACCTCTTGCCACATTAAATCTCATATGAATGTAATGATAGGCTATTTAAAAGTGTGATAGCCACTCATTCATAGCAAATCTTGTTTATGGTCTCTCCTTTCTTCCATGTGTTCTTACAATATTGAAATAGATTATTCAATATACCAAATTAAATGAAGTGGCATCTCTAAAATACATACATATACATATCTAGTTCCATTTATGGTTTACAAGTGTATCTCCCTCTTCCTTGTAGATCATGAATTTGTTGCCTCATGGAGTAAGCACCAATCTAACTGGTGATACCTAAAAAACATATTTTATTTAAACATATTTTTCTATGTAGATTAGGGTTATGCATGCTTTAACGATTCAATGATTAAATAATAAGACCATTCTAAATAGGCACATAATATTGATATTCTCAAAGAAACATGTCATGCATGCCTACACCTTGCACTTAAATGTATGAACATTTCAATGGATCCACTTATGGGGATATAATAATGCTATCATCTATAGTTTATATGTAGGTATACAATTATCATCTTAATAATAGGTTTTACAAGTAGCTAGTTATTCTCTCATCTAGTGACTAATCTAGGGGCCATTTGTACATTATGTATGGTTGATATAATTTTGTTCAACATCATCATGTTCTATTAGATGTCATGTTAAGGATACCTCTAGAAACACTCTTTTGGGTTTATCTAAGCCCAAAGTGAAGGAGAGAATACCCACTTATAAATTGGCCTTTACTAATTTATAATTTATTGATGAGCCCATGTACAATTCTCTTGAAGACAAGTCCCTAGCCTTGAGAGTAGATTGATACTCTAAGATTTTGTAGCTGTAATTTTGGGACTCGACCCATGAATCTAAAATGATATCTAATATAATTATATTTTATTTTCAAATCTAAATCTTTCAAAATTGATTAACCTCATTTGTTTTGAAACCTAGTGATGTTTTGGATTGTGCATTATAATCAATGGATTAACCAAAGCTCACCACATAACTTAAATTTTACCATAGTGTATCTTTGAGAACTTAATACCTAGAACTAAACCTACTATAAAATTGAGGTCTATTTTTTATAAGGAAATTTGAAATAGGTTCTAGTATTAGAATATCCACGTAATAAAGGTAAAATTAAATCATATTTTCTTTTTCTTGAATCATGCACATGTGTTTATTTTTTTATCTCAAGGAATTAAAGCATGTTAAAATTAAACATGATTTTGAATTGCTTTAGTAATACATAAATGCCTTGAAATTTGATATTTATTTTTTAATTATAAATCTATTAAATCAAAACATTGACCATTAGTTCTAATGCAAGTACTTTGAATTGTGACCAAATTGTTAATCTTAAAGAGAAACTTGGTACCAAAATTTAATGGAGGATTATGACCAACAAACTTAGAAGATATTTTCTATTGAAACTTCAAATAAATATTAAATGTTTTTTTACTTGAGAAATGTAAAGCGTTGGAAAATTATAATTATTGATCTTGGAACACCCATTTGGAAGATTAAAATTGTAATGAATGATCTCACTAAACACTTTGGAGTTGAACTAAGTAAAAACTTAGATAATAAAAAAAAATTTAGGACCATATCTTAGTTTAGAAATTCAAAACCCATAAATTTTTATTTATTTTTATCTCAGAATATTCAATTACTAGACATAATTTTAAATTCAATAGCCCAAAATACTCATTATGATTATAACCAAGGAAACTGTAAATATAGTTTATATTGTCAAACCATTATAAATGTGGGATAAATTTCTTGTTTTTCTTGTTGAGCTTAATAAATATCTATCTATTATGTTTTCAATCTAAGAATTATGGATTTAGATGTTTTGTTATTGATGTTTATACAAGCTTAAGGAATTATCATTTGGATTGTATGTGTGGTATATGTATATGATTGATATTTCATTTGTTTATCATGTTTTTATTTCTATTGAATAATACATCATCCTTGCTTTCAAGTTATGATTTTCTAACAAGTATTTGAAAATTTTGTATCACTAGAAAGGATCCTTGTGTGTTGACACATAACCTACCCCCAAAAAAATTATCTTTGTAGCCTTGACCAAGAATTGAATCCTTGGGGAAACTATTTTATTTCAAGATAAGTGTTAATATACACTCAATTGATTTTCCTTAAAAACACATCAAGAAACTGGCACTAGAAGGAGAGCTTAATGAGTAATTTTTTTGAAGAATCACATTTTTTAACTCTTCTTAAATTAGCCTCAAATTTACCAAGGCATGATTACTTCCTTTCTAGGAGTAGAAATTCCAACCAATGTTGTAGGTGTAGTCTGTAATTTAAGAAAAAGTATATAGAAATAATTTTTCCTATATTTAGACATGATGACTACAAACTACCAATAAGAATATTCAAGAATTTAAGCATGCTCTCATCCTAATTAAATTTGAGTATAAATATGTGGCCTATAGACTCTTCCCATTTTCTCTAGATGATAAATCATAAGAATGGTATTCTAGTTGATGAGATAGATCAATAATTATAATACTCAAATTTGATTAAAACTAATTAGTACATTTCAAAAAATCAAACAAAACATAAATAAGTATAAATAAGATCAAAAATAACACATAACACCAAATTATTCTTGAACAAGATTGACAAATAGATTTTTCCCATTTGATCAATACTGCTTGTAAGCTTGATTTTTCTTTCCTAAATATCCTATTGTTTCTTTCCCACCAAATTCCCCATAACACAGAAGAAGGTATTACTTTCCATATGCTAGCAAAAAGAGAGGGTTTATATAAAGTAGGCTAGGACATGAACATGTCCCGAAGCTTATGTGGAAGAGGGGAGGTCCATCCTAACTTAGCTTGAACAAAATTCCAACGAGATTGGGAAAATAGACATGTCAGAAATAAATGATCCACTTCTTTTGTTTGTTCTTCACACAACACACAATTGAAAGGATTTGTGATTCCAAGTTTTACCAATCTCTCACTAGTTAGCACCCTATGCATTAATGCCAACCATGAGAAGCATCCTACCTTGGGCAAGACCATTGAATTCCAGCAAAATGAAAATGCTTTATGTTTTCTCCCCTGCTCTTGTTCCATCATTGCAGCCTTATAACCCAATTTAACTATATAATTACCTATTTTTGAAGGGACCCAAATCAGTTTATCTTCCCCTCTCCCAATGAATATTGTTCTACAATTAATAGCCTTATTCCAATCTATTGGCTGATCAATTGAAAAAAATGAGGAAGGCAAATCCTTCCAAGTTACAATCCATGTTTGCCCATCTAAGCTATGTATATAATCTTTGAGTTTTAATCACCAATTAATAGTAGTGTAGTCAAATGAAACTTGTAAATTGTTTAACTTTTCCAATGGTGGGAGACCATTCCACGAATCTTGCCAGAAGTTTACACTCTCACCATTGTGAATTTTCCAAGTTAAATATCTTACTATTATCTTTCTATAGTCTAACAAAAAGTTCCACATCACAAAACCTTGGGGAGGATTAGATATTGAGAGAATACGTGTTGGATTTGTTGTGTCAAGATATTTATTTTGCATAATTTTGCACCATTTTCCATTTGGTCTTGTGTACAAATGCCATACCAATTTTGCTCCAAGTGCAATATTCCTTGTCGATATATTATGGACCCCTGCCCCTCCTTTTAACTTCTCTTTACAAATATTTTGTAGTGAGACTAGTGGAATTTTACTTTTTGAATCCATATTTCCTTTCCATAGAAAAGATCTAATCAATTTTTCTATTTTTGTAACAATTATCCTTGGTGCTTTTAGAACTAACATGAAATAGTTTGGAATTGAAGACAACACCGATTTAATCAACAAAATTCTTCCCACTATAGATAACCAATGACCCTCACAAGAATTTATTCTTGACTTAATAGTCTGAATTATTTTATCCCAATAAGCCACTCTATTTTGACCAGTAAAAAATGGTATACCCAAGTATTTACAAGGAAAAAATGCAAGTTGGAACCCCATAATTTGATCAATCTTGTCCTTTAACTCTGCATCTGTGTAAAATATATAAATCTTTGACTTACTTGAATTCATCATTTGTCCCGATGTTAAAGAGTACTTTTGTAATACTTCTTTAATTTTCCTTGCATCTTTTGGGACCCAGATGATTCCTTGATCCTTACCATATCTACCTCACCCCTAAGCTTTATAAATATCGATGATAACTTATCCTTACTCTACCCAGAACTAATAGATTGGGATCAACAAGGACCACCGAGCTTGGACATTTTAAAAAATGATGAGGTTATAGTTGAGTTAATGGGGCTTTGAGAGGGTATACCTTGGGGTGATCATAAATTTGGATTTACTATAGACCTTGACATTGACGCCTACTTTGATGAGTCTACTCCACCTTTTGGTCGTAAAAGTGAAAAACTAAAAAAGAATAGGTCTCCAAGTGAAAATTGAAAGACACCTTTAGACCAAGTAAAAGTAAAAATAAAGGACGTATGCGAGGGTGAAAACCTCTCTAAGGCACCCAAGGAGGGAAGGTTGGATATACTCCCTACCAGTCAAGAGAAATCTCCACTTTTGGTAGAGAAGTCAGAGGAATTCAATACCAGTACAACTGAAAGTCCCAAGATTATACACTTTGCAACTTATTTGACAGAGGAAAGTCTAAATTTTATCAGCTTTTTCTCTGAATGACAAATCATTTTTTCTTGGTCTTATACCAACATTCTCAAACCAAACCCCGAATTAGTCCTTCATCATTTTCCTCTTTTTTTGTATGCAAAACCTTTCGATCAAAACCTAAGAAAAATGTGTCCCCTAAACAATAGTTGCATCATTTTATCCAAAACATTCATCGTCTGACATGATTGCATCATGCAAATCAATTGTGACACATAAATCACTTGCGGTACTAAAAAAAAGTGTGTCTTACAATTTAAATGCATCGTGCAATATGATAATTGTGTCACACATGATGAGAGATGTGGCACACAATTTTTCACCATATTCATTGCTCTAATTTCAAACCCTAAATCTTCATAAAAATAAGAAAATTTCAAATACAAGATAGGGTACATATTGTGTCTCCTGCTTTGATTGGTCACCCACAAATTCACACTTGTGTTGCTCATTGGTTGCTCTTCTGAATGTGTTAGGAAAAATCAACCATGATGATCAATTTATTTCCTACATAACCCTCTTAGAGAAAAGCATGCATACAAGTATATAAATAACCAAATTTAAAGATCAAAGACATATCACAAGATAACATAAGATATACCCTAGGAAAACCCTCATAGAGGGAAAAACCCAACCTCCAAAATCATCCATGCTCAATGTATTATTCAACAATAAAAAATTACAATACACTTACAAAGCCTCCATGAACACCTTTGAAACATCAAGCCCTCTACAAGTAATCCATGTGAAAAAGCATGTAGCCACATATCCCATTCCATGCTTCAACCCTCACAAATGTTGACAAGTTATGCTCTCAACCAGCCAACTATCCAACTGACCAACCTTAGACAACTACCCATGTGTTTTCTTTTATAGAAACAAGCCCACACAAAACCACCAAGTGGTATTGCACAAAACCATGTCACTAATACCATGATCTTACAAAACCATTAACCCCTCATTTAATATTGGTATTAAGTTTTTCCAATATTAAATATTATTCCCATGTGCAACCCCACATTAAATATTTAATCGCAATGTTACATACAACACATAAAGTGGCCCCAAGAATGCTAGACCCGTGTGATGCACACATCCCTAGATTCCCTAGGTGCACCACATAATTAAATATTACATTGTAACATTATGCATAAATTAATTTGGTTATGGTAATTTTGGTATAAATGTGAACAACAAACTAACTACTCTGTCGATAATGAGGTGGATGCAAGACAATTTAGTCCCCCTCCTAGTCGAGGAGGGATAATATCATCAAAGAGAGGGTTGTAGATCAAGGTGGCCAACAAACATACCATGTCTTTCAAGAAAAGTCATTTTCACACATGAAACACAATGAGGTTTCATATGTACTGAAAGGTGTCAATATGTTGTAAAAGTTATTTGTCTATGTTGGTTCATATAAAGAACTATTTTGGTACTAGTCGTTTTAACTACCAAAAAATATTGTGTTTGATTGATTTTTAGTTATGAAGTTAATATGATTTTTGCTTGATCATATTCTCTTGGATATTATTTTTGTGTTCACCTTATTCCTTGGTTACTAACCTAGTAGTCGGAGAAAGAGAGAAATTTGTTATCTAGGAGAGAGATTGTTTAACTATATTAAGATGAATTAAATTATTATTTTTAATTGTTAGAGAATATTATTAAATAAAAATAATTAAATGTTTAAAAGCACACATGGCTAAAATGGGGGAACTTTATTGTGAAGTGCCTAAAATTAAATAAACTCCTATAAGCTCACCACCACTCCATTGGCTACTCACCTATCATTGAGGGAAGGAGAAAAATGAATCATGAATGGGAAATAGTTGTAGTCAAGTGGTTGAATGAGGTAGTTTTGGCATGCAATGAGGTGGCACAATAAGAGAAAAGGGGGAAAATAGAGCGTGAAATGACATTAATAAGGAATTTTGGGTGGAAGTGGAAGATAATTTTCGCTTGGATTGACTAGGGGTTTTGTAGGAAAAGAAAGAGAATTAGAGAGATAAAACAAAAGGAAAGGAAATTTGGGAAAAATAATTAACAAGTTAGATGTATACTTTCTTTCATTTTTTTATGGTTTTATGAAATTTACATGAGTTTTGTGTAGTGTACCTGCATTTGAAAAATGGGTTTAAAGTCCCATAGGGTAAAAAAGTAATGTTTTCTTTAAGAATATGAATTTTCTTATAAGCACTTTCGACTCTTACCCTATTGTTGGAACTCATTACCATATGTATTCTATAGTATGCTTTCATTATTATATGAATTGTTATGTATGCATATGTATATGTGTGTATACATACACATATACACATAAGCATATATACATTGTATGTATAGTTGGTCATAGATGAGCCCAAACACCAATATAAGTGACTACATAGTAGTGAAAAATTAACCACAACAACATTATGATTGTATGAAGAGCCAAACCCATAAATGTAAATTTGTTTATTTTAAAATCATATTGTTGAGGACATGGATTATACTATATAAAAACTTAAATAGTATTATGGGGTAACCAAAGTTCTAGGTTGAACTCATTCACCCATATAGATAAATATTGCTTTTGTTGTTCATATAGAATTCATTTGTCATATTGATAAATATTTATTTTATTATATATATAACTCATTAGCTATATTGATAAATATTTCTTTTATTGTTCATATAGAACTCGCTCACCATAATGATAAATATGTGATGAATTTAATTGAAAGGAAATAATTCTTTGTATTTGTGATGTTGCATACTTTGTTATTGTTTAGAGATATCATTAAACACTTTAGTTGAACATGCCACTATTCTTATCTAAAAATGTATATTAAGGAAATTTGATAGAATTTTTTTCGTTAAAGAATAGTAGTATGTTACACATTATGTTTTGGTGAATGTTCACACCCTTTTCCAAAACTCCCATTTTGACACTAGTAGGAAGGATGGTAGCAAAGGTTGTTGAATTTAGCTTCATGGTTGTCAATTGCATCTGCTTTGAGGAATGAAGAGAGAGAGAGAGAGAGAGAGAGAGAGAGAGAGAGAGAGAGAGAGAGAGTACATATATAGATAGAGAGGGAGAGATAGATACACAAAGAGAGATAGGTCAAGAGATCAATCCCTATGGGCATATGTCATCTATGGATTATTGACACAAAATAGTTGATCAAAAGTCAATCTTTTTTTCTATCCCTCTTTCCCTTTATACCTCTTATTTGTATTTCATGTCATATCTTTTTATTACTCTATTAATCTACCTCTCTCTCTCTATATATATTTCTATCTCTATCTCCTTCTCTCGCTTTTTATCTCTCTTTTTTGCCCATCCCCTCTCTCTCTCTCTCTCTCTCTCTCTCTCTCTCTCTCCTACTTTTCTCTATCTCTCTTTCTACATTTCCCTATCTATGTTGCATGGATTTTAATAATGTCAAACCAAAGAAAAATAAAATGTGAAATTCATAGTAAAGAGACACCTTCTCTTCAAAAGAACAAATTGGATCTACTTTCAAGACCATTGCTTCCCTAAGAGTTGTTTTGATATCAACAATTTCTAATACATGCAGATCATGTATATCTTGATCGATAATAATTCTTCTGATAAATATTTGTTAAGACACAAATGAACTAGATTTTACCATACTAAAAGCTATGAACATTTCATTTTATTACCAAAGAAACCCATTTCTACCATCACAAAATAATATCAATATAAAATGTAAATGTATGATGCAACATAACTTAACACTAAAAATGCTTTGGGAAAATCAAATCTATGCTATAAATGGTATCCACCGTACCTACTTATCAACCTACATTGAGGTCCTTCTTGATGCACCAACTATAAAAGACTTTACCTATCATTTTTTTGGCAAGAAGTAATGAAGCCTATACTACTTAATGTATGATCAAATGGTCTAACACATGCTATGAATGAACAACTAACACGACATCTAGTAGAGAGAAGTGAGAGAAGGATAAGACAAAGGGAGGGAGGAAGAGAAAAACAAAGAGAGACAAAGAGAGACATATAGAGGTAGAGAGATGTATAAAGAAAGAATATTTTTATATATAACAACTATTGTTTTTTTTTTTGTACATTTCAAAGATGTCACATTTATGAAAGTAAAAAAATCAAATAAGCTATTCCTTATTCATCAAAATAATAATATTGTGTGTGCATGCATGTACAAATTTAAAGTTTTGATGTCCTTTCACCGAAATGAGGTTGGTATCCAAAAAAAAACATAATTCAAACGTATGCAATGACGTTACGTGATGGGTTTCAATTATATTCCCTTATTTAACCACGTTTGTGAAATGTAATTATTCCCGTAAAGAGTTTTAAGTTCTTTCGATTCGACTTCTTAACACCACGCGTAATTTGTTTTGCCTTCACCAAAGGACGAACTATATATCCCCCTTTGTCGGCCCGTCGCATGACTGCACGTTGGTTTTGAACTCTCGCGTCAACGGAGAACAGGAGTATCTTGAGATCGATAATTTAAAATAGAAGGGTTAAAAGTAGTCTAGTTATAATTTGATACTTTTTTCTTTTTTTTTGTTTAATTCATATGTTATGATTGATGTGACATATAATTTGAAGGTTATAATAGAATGAAGATTAAGAAAACATACATAGATTGATTGATAAGTTTTTATTGTACTAGGTAGATAGATTTTTGCAAATGATTGAAATTTTGGAACATAATTAAGTTTTTGTAACATGGTTTTGTCTTATGTTTTTTTACTCTTCAATATCTATACACCTATATATCTAACGATGGATAGTTTAGAGAAGTACCTCGAAGAAACGCTTAGTGTGTAGAGGGAAATTATGAAAGTGACTTGGTAACTAGTAAATCTGTGTTGTCAATGTACAATGTTCAAAGACATGTTAATTGAGTATGCAAGATGCTTAGATGATGAATCAATAGAGTAGTATGCACTTATATAGGGTTTATGCGATTCAAGTGATATTCTAAATGCTTTAATCTATTAATTCAATGCCATGATCCTATTATGTCATGATCGATAATGATTTAGTGCTTGTCTTTAAATAAAAGATCATTGATGAAGCATTTTGACATGCAAGCTTTAACATTCATATTATTTGAAGGATCAAATCAGGAAAGTGGAAAATTAATTTTGCACAGTGAGAACTACGTCACATGGGTGGTTCTGCATAGGTGACAAATTCATTCTCATGGTTGGGTTTAGGGTTAGAGAAACTTACAAATATGGATTTGTCATGTTCTAAAATAATTAATTAAGCATACTAATGCCTAGTTTTAGGTTTTGAGTCAACTTGTGGAAGAATAAGGCATATTAAGTATAAAGATAATGTATTTATGGTAGGACCAAAACTATGTAAAATAATAGGGTTAAAGAGCAAGGTATGCACTTTTCTCATCTATATTTTACCCTCCCTTTAGATTGCACTTGAGCTAAATAATGCATACTAAAGTAATGAAAGAATTAAATAAAATAAGTAGCAAGATTCAAGAATATAGGGGTATAGATGAGGCCTCACAATTTATTCATGTTTTAGTAGAGCAATGTCTCCTAACTTGTCCACAAAAGTCATTGGTGGCACCCACAAATTATGTTGAAGCATGGAAATACCATCATAAGCAATTGTATTTTTATTTGTTGGTCTGTTACATAACGTGAAAGTTTCAAACCAATATCTAGTTAAATAAATAATTTTCTCTATAATTCACCATCGTCTTGTTAAGGTCAATTGTGGGGAAATGAAACACATCTTATGTTAACACAGTATAACTAATAACAAATAATTTGATTTAAATTGAGTTGAAATTGATAACTTAAAATAAAAAGGGTTAAAAGTGGTTTAGTTATTTAAAATTATGACCATTTATTTTACTTTTTATTTAGTTTATATGATGATTTATATGACACAACTTGGCTCAAATAATAGAATGGTGATTAGAAATAGATATAGATTGATTATGATATTTCTAGTGTACTAGACATATTTGTGCAAGTGATTGAGTCTTGGGAGCGTAGTTTAGTCCTTACAACATGATTCTGTCTTATGGTTCTTTGCTCTCCCATACTTATACACTTATTATCTAAATATGGGTGGTGTAAAGAAGCACCTTGAGGAAACTCCTATTGTGTAGAGATAAGATATGAAAATGACTTGGTAACTAAATAATCCTTATTGTTTATGTACAATATTTAAAGACACAATAATCAAGAGTGTGAGATGCATCTAGATGATGAATCATTAGTGTAGTATCTAGTTATATAAGGGTTGATGCAATGCAAGTGACATTCTAATGCTCTTATCTACTAATTCATTGTGATTATACTATGATGTCATGGGCATTAGTGATTTAGTGCTTTTCATTAAATATAGGATCTTTGGTGAAGTGTTTTAGCACACATGCTAATGATTAACATTCATATTCTTTGAAAGAATCAAATCAAGAAAGTAGAAAAATAATTTTGAATTGCAAAAACTAGGTTGCATGCTTGGTCTTACATAGGCGAAAGATTCATTCTTGCAATCTGTTTTAGGGTTAGAGAAAACTTACAAAGATTGATTTGTCATATTCTAATTATAATTTATTAAGCATAACAAAGGCTAGTTCTAAATCTTGGAACTATTTATACAAAAGAAAATAAAAATAAAGTATAAGGATAGTGTATATATGGTAGGACCAAAAGTGTGCAAAATAAAGGATAAAAGGGAAAGGTATGCACTTTTCTCTTCTATGTTTTCCCTCGACTTTAGATTGGATGTGAGCTAATAAATCATGCATGATAAAGTAGTGAAGAAATTAAATGAAATAAGTAGGAAGATTCAAGAACATGGAGCTATATATGAAGCCTTATAATTTATTCATGTTTTAGTAGAGCTACGTCTCCTAACTTGCACACACAAGTCATGAGCGGCTTCTACAAAATAATGTTGAAACATGAAAATACCATCACGAAAACCTACATTATTCTAGATGTATTAAAATCAATAATATATGTAGGGGGAAGAGTAGTGTGAATGAAGTTTTGATATAAGTGACAATATAGATTTGGAACCATTGTGGCTCTTATGAAGGATAAACACACAAACCTTGTAAAAATAAGATAAGTATAGAAGTAAGATGTAAGCAATAATCATGTTAGAATGTGACTAATTTGATCCTTGTGAAGGATATCACATGACCATATAAGTTGGGACATCATGGAAGCATGACGTAAGCAACAATCATGGAGTTGGAATTACAGTGACCTTGTGTTCAAGTATTTAACAAAATCATGATGTAAGTAAAACATATGGAGTTGGAATTAATGTAGCCCCCCATAGAGGATACAATCATGAACTATACATACCTATGACATGGCGGGATATAATCTAAGTAAAAATTATGAGGATGTGATTGAGTTGGCCCTCATAAAGGATACAACATGAATGATCTTAAAAATAAGTCTGAGAAATTTAACATGCTCCTTCTCAAATTAAACAAATATATTGTGATGGATTTAGTTTGAGGAGATGACAAGGGTGTTGTCCCTAGTGTATAAACTAAAACATGTTATTGTGAAAGACCATGTGATGGGGGAGAATATATTTTGAATCCAATAGTTACCTTATGTGTGAAGACAAGTCATACAAGAGCAAGATGGGCATGTGCTAAGTGCCATCATGCAAGAGCAATGATAGTTATTTATATGTAAGATATATATGAATGAAGGAACAACACAATAATGATGATATGAGATATCAAAATGAGATAGCCATACGATGTATCACGTAAAATGGCATACCAAGTGTATGTAATAGATAAAATTGTGATGTAAACACATCAAAATGTACATGTGGAAAATGACTCCCCATGTTGCCCACCAATGTGAGGAAAAGTATAGGTGAATGAGATTTTGTAATGTACCCAATGAAATCATGTAAGTGAAAGCTAAGTAATAGATTAAGAATGCCATCATGTAAGCATGATATCATAAACATGTTCTATATATAATAATCTCATGTAAATATGACATAAAATTTAGAGGTGCAATTAATGATCATGAAAGGACTACAAGAGAAGAACCATAATATAAATGAAATTAACCTGTATAAATAATAAAAAATATCTAAAAAATCTTAATGTTAAACTCATCAAATTAACACAAAGTCTAAAATTTTGAACATATTACCTATTTACACTAAGCAAATACCACAAAGGTAATGAATTGTTACAATTAACTTTTTCATATCGAATAAGTGAATTACCCAAAGCTAAAGAATATTTACAATAACATTACCAAATTATTACATTTATTTGAGCAATGAAAAACATGTTGAAAACACAAACCCATTATATGAAATCTAAAATGAAAATAGATCCAACTATAAAGAACTACCATTGTGGGAAAAAAGAGTATCGTAAATGCATTTTATCTCCAACCATAGATCCATTAACTCCCCCACACTTTTTTCATGTTATATGAATGTGAACCTTCTATTCATAAAAAATCTCTTGATAACATCATTTAAGAGAGAGAGAGTTCTAGGAATCATAGGTGGATTGATGATCACATCAACACACATTTCAATATAAAATCCATAATACACAATGCATCCCTTAGACACCAATCAAATGTACATATTTATAACAATCCTAACTAAATAAAGATATAGGCTATTGACGCTCATATCAATTATCAATCATAATTAGTTACAAATATTAGATCACAACTTATTTATGCTTATGCTACAAATATAACTAGAGTGTGATGATAAAGGAGAACTTGATTCAATTATAATTGTGAAGCTTATTAGATACCATCCAATAAATGTTCATGCATATAATTCTTTGGCCAAAGTATTACATGTAAAATAGGTTCATAACCTTAAGCTGAAATGAACTAGGTCATACCCCATTCACCTCACAATGAGACATGTATTAACCAATATATTAATTTTAACTCCCAACTTAAACTCATGGCTTACCATGTGCTCCAAATCTAACCAATTTAAATAAAATACATGAATAATATAAGAAAGCATTTAGATTGCAAACACACAACTCTATTAATTATAGGGTTATTGGAAAAGATACATTTGTATTTAAGACTATTAACATCCCATACTACTAATTCCAAAAATCTTACATATGTCAAACAACTATCTAGCTTACCCCCCTAAAGAAAGTATCCCATACGAGAAGACAAAACCAAGAGTTCAAAAAAGGATCCCATAAAATAACCAATATGAATTCACCTCACTAAATCCTATTTTCACAAATATTATTCACTTGGATTACCATAAGCTATTGAATAGTAAGTAGAACCATTGATATTTTCTTATTCCTTAGATTTTGTGTCTTCAAGGTACAAGTACTATCATATATAGCTTACAAGTCTAATTAGATACTCACATAAATCATATATCTTCACATATGTTGAAGTAATCTTAATATACATGTAGAAATATATCTTTCAACAAGAAACCCCTCTAGTAATTTCAAATTATTATTGATTATAAATTATTAATTTTAAAAATAAATAATAACTAAATTCGTCTTTTTCAAAATTTCAATTCTTAAATATTAATTATTTTAAGATTGACTTTCATGCATTTTAAAATCTTTGGATTTTCACTCCTATAAGATTCACAAATGAAAGAGAAAGAGATGACACAAGCTCTAAGTCATAAAAGATGCTTACCTAATAAATACCTCTCATTGGCAAGAATTTTTTTTCTAGATATCATCTCTTTAGCACATAAATTGGTACCACATAGCTAAGCACAAGACACTAAGTGCTAAGAAAATATTTAACAACCAAAATACTATAGCATCACCTATAACCTTGTGCCACGAAAGAGGTAATTCTCAAGAAGAGGCACATTTAAAATGTGTTCTTAGGCTCATCTTATGTGATGAAGCACATCAATATGTTGTAGGATGTTATGTAATGAACAAGGATGTATTAGAGTGAAAGATACACACCAATGTAATGATATTATGTAATTAATACAAAGTATTAAGAAAGAGAGATATTACAATAGAAGGATAATGATAAGAAAAAATAGATTATTGATGAATTGTACACTGCATATGGATCTATTATAATTACCTTTGTTTATATAAATAATGATATAAGTTTTGATATATTTTTAAATGAACATGAAAAATAATATATTTTTCTAAATTTTAAAATAAGCTTTGCTAGTTAATATATTTATGCAATTTCTTCTTTGTGTTACATTAGTTGATACCAAAGTTATGACACTTAACATAAATGATAACACCACACTTGCATTGTTGATAAGTAAATATAAAGATTTAGGACACAACAAGGAATAAAAATTGGTAGAAATATTGGGGTAGAATAGAAGATTGAGAAGGTGGATAGAGAAAATAAAGAAGGGAATGGTATATAAGGAAGGTAAAGAAGAACAATGTAGATGATAGAGAAGAATATTTTGTTAACCAAGGGAGATGGGCTAATAAAATAATACCAAAGCAGTCAAATCCCAAGGATGATAACCACACAATTAAAACAATTGCACTATTAGAAACAATGAATCTTATAGTACAAGATGAAAATGAAGAAGTAGGAATAGAAGTATAAAAATATTTCAATCAATGAAACGGAAGATAATATACTTGTTAGAATTATGGGGTTATCCAAAAATTCTTAAATCTCTAAGGTCATTGTAGTAGTTGACAAGTAGAAAAAGAGATAAATACAAGATAAGAGATATAAATAGCGATTGTAGAGTTGGTAAATAAGCTAGGTTGACCAAAAGTAGTAAAAATGCACTAATGATTCACATGTGTATAATAAGCTTATTGTAATCTTTTCTCGTAATCTTAGGGCCTACTTTATCATATAGAATTCAACATATCTTTTGGGGATTCTTAGAACATGAAATTTGAGGTGCATCCTCACAAAAAAATGAAGATAATCAAATGCAAACTCTATCATGAAGTAAAAATAAAGATGATCAAATACAAACCCTAATAATTGATTAATTAAAAATATCCCATGAATAACAAAACTCTAAAGTGTAAGGAAAAAACAAAACAAAATTCTCAAAAAATAAAAAATAAAAATAGAGACATACCCTTTAAATGGTGCTAAAAAACTCATCCAATCAAACTCAAAATCATTGAAAAATTTGTTCAAATCACTTGTGATTGTAAGTAATGTTATCAATGGATTTAGATTTAAAGATGGACGAGTACAAGTGTAAAAAATGATTTGATTTTTGGATTTCTTGATTTCTTGATTTCATCATTTGGTGTTTTTATGTTAGACTTTTGATTAGTTAACGGATTTTTTTATTGAAAAAAATTATTGACAAATAACTCAAAACTAATCATACTTCACATATAAAATAACCTTTTCCACAAAATCACTCTTATAAATTTAAATTATGAAGACTTTTATACTAGAAACTCTATATAACATTAAATAAATAAATAGAATATAATGAAATGATAAGAATGAGGAAGGGATAATAATTGTAGGTAGAAACTCTATGTAAGATTCCAAAATAAATAAATAGTAGAATGGAAGTTGAGCAATACACTGAAATGATAAAGAATGGTGAAGGGATAATAATAATATACGTGTATTAGAAAGTATATAATATTTGAAAAATTAAATAAATAGTATGAAATTTGAGGAATACAATGGAATGACAAGAATGGTGGAGTCACAAGACTCATGTATCAACCTCAGGTTGGCCCCATCAATAAATACTAAATCTGATGGAGCTGCCATTTGTTTTGGTGGGACCCACCCCTATAGTTGATCATACTTGCTCTAATCAAATGGCCAGCCTTCTAGTCAAAATCAATAGTCGACTCGAAAAAGAGTTCGAAAACAAATTAAGTTGTTTGTCTCAGTCCCATAAACTGTTTAGTCTTGTGAACGTCATTAAAATCTTTCATTTATTCATTCAAACCATAGTTCACCGCGTTTTCAGAGAGATGTGTCAGCTGTGGTTCCATACGATGAAATAAAACAGCCGTGCAGTCAGAGGAATTGAAAAAGAGAAAAACAAATTTCTATCTCTATCGATCCACGTTACATTACAGCTGTGGCGAACGAAATCCAAGCGACAAGGGATTCATGAAAATCTCACGCTCCCTAGAATTCTGTTTAAATAAATAGAGAAATACGTATATACCGTATGAAATTTAGGCGTCTACGCGAAGGCGTGTTTAATGCAAATTGTTACATGCAGTCTGCAGGCAGGCTATCCTAAAAACCATACTTCCTTCAAGGAAATGGTGAGATTGAATGAATGCCTTCCATTTAATAACGTTCACGAAAACCGACGATAAAAACAAATCAGGAGTACTCTTTTTTAACTCTAGCGCCAACTCTTCCCAATATTTATAGCGGCTGATCTCTCTATGACAAATCTAGTCGCAGAGCTAAATTTCTGTAAGTCGGATTTATAGCTTGGAATGGAGAAATCGTCGGGAATGGATTGTTGTAATGAGCCGCTGTTAAACAACGGCGTCAAATACTACGATGACTGCCCCGGCTGCAAAGTGGACCTGCGTAAAGCTACGCAAAAGGGCTATCCTATGAAAGAATTAAGCCTTGTTGCGTTGCTTGTTCTCTGCAATTGTAATAACCTCCAGCTTTCCTTTCTATTGTTTCAGCTGTACTGCTTTTGATTTTTTGTTCTATTGCTAAAATTTGTGTGCTTTTCCTGGTTTTGCAACTATCAAAGGGCGTTTGATTGTTAAGATTGTGCGTGTTTAATACCTTTGGTTCTAGGTACTGATTTATGAACACAATTACATTTTAAAATACGTACAACTTAAATTCTGACACTCTGTTTATGATCTTGCCTAAGATTTCTGGTGCTGGTGTGAAGATTAAAAGAAAATGTGTATGGATTTATGTGTTTGCTTAGCCTTTTTTTATTAAACAGTTCGGTGAAGGATTGGAGCCGTCGATATTTTAAGCTAAACGGTTACTTGTCCACCTGTTACTGAAATTCATTAGGCAGCTGTAGGCTTTATTCTAGCCGACCTTAGCGGCAGATGAGTTTTCTGGAGTTTGAAAATAGATGTTTGTGAACTTGGGAGCTCACATTTTATGACGTTATTATGCTTTTGTCTTCTGGAAATAACTGTTTTTGTTTTTTGTCATTTTAATTTATTTGTTGGAATAATTCTAGAGAATCGAACTCCGCACTGTTGAAAAGTATTTTATTTATTTTAATTCCCCGAATATAGTTTTATCAATTCTAATATTGTTTTGGTGTTTGGGCATGTTGCAGCTCTTCCGATATCCTCCTTGTTCCCATTTCTATATTTTATGGTATGTCGTTTCCTTCAATCCGCAACTCTTTTATAACTTTAACATTTTGTTTTCTTCAACTGTTCCTGTTTTTTTTCGTTGAAAATCGTGAATACTGAAAAAATATCAGGAGCTCTTCGTTCGAGTTTATTGATCTCTCTTTAAATTTTGAAATAGTTTAGATTGGAAAAAGGATGAATATTGTTTCAGGAAAATCCATTTTTATGATTATTCCTTGAGCATTTGGTTTATGAATGCAAGCAATAAAGAACACATGAGACGAAATATTATAGTTTGTGGTCGTAAATCGCTATTGATTACTGTTTGGTCTCTGCATCACTGTGCAGCGCAGGCATAAAACACGCCATAATTAACACCTAACATTTGAATGTTTGGGGATTGATCTTATCTTTTTCCCACTGTTGAAACGACATTAACTTCTTTCATTACTAATGAATTAATCGTAATCCGCTAACATTAAATCATCCTCTACACTGCTAAAGGTGATTCGTCCAAACACGAAGTCTTTTCTGTTCATTGACCTGTTGTCGTTTTCTTTGGATTTATCACTGTCACTGACAAATCATATGACCTTTTCCTCTTTCTTAGTTGGACAAATCTGATGCAGCTCAACACCACTGGCAGTCACACCAATCTGCAGAGAACAAAAAAACTAGATTCCAACAAATAAAACAGATTCAGAGAAATAAACTTTTCATCTTATTGCTCATATTCGAAAACAGATAGTACATCTCAGTAAACCCTCAATCCTCTCCCCAAAATCAACTACATTCACTCCCAACTGCACCCCATATAAACCCAAAAACACCACTAAAAATAGCTCCCAGTCAACATGCAGCTTACCAGGCCACAGGCCACTCGCAGCCAAAAATAGGTCCACAACGGAAACAGCAGAAACAAAACGGAGCCGGCAGAAAAGAAAACCAAAATTAGCAAGTTCCCTTAATTCCAGTGTCAGAACATGGGCAGGGGACACTAAAGGAGATGCTCCGCATCATTCTCCCCTCCTTTTCAAAAAATTTGAACCTCCTGGTTCAGAGAGCTAACTCCATGGCCTACCTTTCCACCAGGTTAGGTACTTCTGCATATTTTCACATAATTTCTTCCTATGCTTCCAACTACTAGTTGAATCAGAAATTGTCCTTCTCAGCCCTCTGGTTCTCCTCCTCTTTTCCCAACGAGTGGTCTTCTTCCACCAATATTCACTATGGCTCCTTCCATGGTATGTCCAATCTTCTGCCACACCTGCACATAAACTGTTAAAGACAAAAATCAAATTAAGTGAATCAAAAATTCTCATAGGTGCTTCCTTCTTCAGGGCTTTACTCTCTCCCTCAATCATCCTCATTTCTCCTCCAAGAAAGGGATGATCTTCTCCTTCTCTCTTCTCATCAATCATGGGATTCCTCAAACATCCCTCTAGTTGGTCCTTGTTGGCTGTGTCTTCCAAAACCAATAAAATGTCATCACATATGGGGCTCCCAAAGATCTCCATCTCTGTTGCAGTTTCTTCTCCAACGTGGACTACTTCCACTGCTGCAACATTTTGGGTCACCTCTTGCCGTAGGATGCACTCCTCTAAGACCAATAAGGCTTCATCACATATGGGGCTCCCAATGACCTCTCTCTTTGTTGCAGCTTTCTCACTAAGGTGGATTGCTTCCACCGCTACAACATTTGGGGCTGCCTCTTGTGATAAATTGCATTCCTCTTCACTATAGTCTTTGAACTCTACGCCTCTCTCATTATAATCCTCAATATTTTCTCTTTCTTCAAGGTAACATAACTCAACATTTTCATCTAATTCATCCTCTTCAACTTCTCCCCATTCATTCAGCCTTCCATCCAATAAAAATTTTGCCAACTCATCTAAAGACTTAAGCTTTTCCTATTACAAGAGTTCTATTCCTTGGCTAATTCTAAACTCGATGGCTTTCCTCTTAGAAAATTCTTATTCAAAACATGAATTTTTATTCCCATGCATCTTTTTCACCTTCTCACCATCCTTGAACACTTTTGCTTCAGCGTTCTTCTTCTTTGTCTTCTTATTATTGTATGCCTCATATTCCTCCAACATGCACCATAACTCATCTAACTCAAACTTTGCCTTTTGCAACTCCTTTTGCTGGTCTTTGATTTGTTTCTGCCTTTGCCTTATTTTGTCTTCCAACCTGATTATCCTTTTTCTTACATTATGAAACAACTCCATATTTTCCATCCACCATACCTCATCTAATGCAAACTCTAATCTTTGTAGCTCCTTTCGTTGGTCTTCAGTTTGCTTTCGTCTTTGTCTTTGTCTTATTTTTTCTTCCAACTTTATTATTCTCTTTATTACATTATAATCTAACTCCATATTTGACTTCACAGCCAAAGCTCAAACAAACTACTGTCCCTCCTAATTGAATAATGCTTCCACAGTCTAGGCCCTCCTAACCATTTGCAACTATCCTTGTAAGTGCCCATGCTTCCCCCTTCTAACCACAACAACATTACAAAACTTATTAAAGCCAAAATATAGCTCTTACAGCATTGCCTAACACAACCTTCATGCCAATGTCCTTTCTCATGGATCGATTTGCTTTGATACCAAAACTGATGCAGCTCAACACCACTAGCAGTCACACCAATCTGCAGAGAACAAAAAAACTAGATTCCAACAAATAAAACAGATTCAGAGAAATAAACTTTCATCTTATTGCACAGAGTCGAAAACAGATAGTACATCTCAGAAACCCTCAATCCTCTCCCCAAAATCAACTACATTCACTCTCGACTGCCCCCCATATAACCCAAAAACACCACTAAAAATAGCCCCCAGTCAACATGCAGCTGACTAGGCCACAGGCCACTCACAGCCAAAAATAGGTCCACAACGGAAATAGCAGAAACAAAACGGAGCCGGCAGAAAAGAAAACCAAAATTAGCAAGTTCCCTTAATTCCACAGTCAGAACGTGGGCAGGGGACACTAAAGGAGATGCTCCGCATCAAAATCTCTGTAGACTTCACGTGAAGTGGTAGGCTCAAAAATTTGCAAACACAGAATCAGTATTTTTCTTTTGGAACCTTGTTAATTCCCCCGAGCCAAAATTATTGCTTCTTTTATTTTATCTTTTTGTTGGGTCGTTCATTTCACATAACAATTGCTAGTTCAAAATAAAGGTGAAATACCAAACCTGGGGATGCTGGACGTGGACAGGGATGCGGGAACAGGGGATGAGCTTAAAAGGGATGGCAGATTTTTCCCCAAAATTTGAGGATTGTAGGGGATGGTTATTAAAATAATATATGCAAATTAATATTTAAAAAATTAATTATCGAAAATAGTAAAAGAAGTGTAATTTATTATTTATATAACCAATACAAATAAAAGAAGCTAAAATTTATACAAAGTTGTTTTGGTGTAAGACATTCTACATTAGAGATAACAATATTAATATGTCTGCATTCCTATCTCAAGTGAAACTTGTACCATTGACCAAGACTCCACTCTGAGACTTTGTAGGTACCATCTTTTCAACTTTTCAATGTCTCAACGCCAACCATGTTGTAAAACATCTGCAAATTATGACACTGTTTCTGCATTTGTTGTTTTCAAAGGTGATAAAATCTGTTACCGTTAATCAATTGAAAAAAATAGTGCCAGGCTCCAACATTATTCATCAAATGAATAAAAGTAGATAAACCAATACCAGCCAAATTTTGAAAGGGTCCTTTGATAATATCAATCAAGAGCTTCAGCATGTTCTCAAGTAAGGTATTCACTAGATAATAGAACTTGACAAAAAACTAAAAAGCCTACAACAAGTTGCAGTGACAATGTACAGGTGTGAAATCTAAGCATCTTTACTGAGATCATTATAGTTGCTTTCTAAATCATTTGATTGTAACTATAGTAGCATTACTCGGAATCAAGATTTCGACTCAGCAAACCAAAATAAATATGGAATTTAGTTAGGGGAGAGGACCCACTAGTTGAGCATGTTCCAATAGTTGTGATAGTGTTTGTTGATTTAATGTTCAATATTTTTAATGGTAACACACTAGTAGTTGCGACTTTAAAGTTGTTAGTGTTGATCATGAGTACTCATAATTGAATGAAATGTATTCCATAGATTTAAAAAGCAACAAATCATGTGATGCCACTTTAGCGCACCAATAAAACATGATTTATTGTACAACTATTATAACTTAGTGCACAACTATCGGTCTATCCTTTATTTGAGAGCCTTTTTGTACACCTCAACAAAAAGCATAGAAATGTGGCATCATATTTTATGATGTGGACTTGAAACCTTAGTAAAATAATGGGAGTGATTTGAAATCGCCACATAGGATTTTGAGAGGCATGAAGTTTTGGTGCTTAACTATTGGGTCCTCTCCCCTACTTAGGATTCTGTTTGGTGCAACCCAATTTTTTTTAATCTTTTGCTTTCCAAAACTAGAGCTTGGGTTTGGGGGCAGCAATCCTCAATGGGGTCCAGGGGCAGTGCCCTTGACATATTCTTTGTTGTAATAGAGAGCATGTTTGTGGGGTGGAGCCTCCACTATTAAGCCAAATTAAAGTCTTTGAGGCCACAAGGACTGTAATGGCACATTCACCTTTTTTTTTTTTCCAAAATTTTGACATTAAATGACTATTTTTTAATAGTCTATAGGGATTTCCTCTTTCTCATTGTCTCCTTTTTGCAATTAGGTTTATTTTAAAAAAAAATCAGGTTTCTTTAATGGGGCATGGGGATGCTGTGCCATCCCTAGGACGGTCAAGGGATGGTTGCACATCCCTCGTCCATCCCAAGGATTGTAGGGTATTCCATAATTGGACACGCCCTAGAAGGAAACGTCCATGATGGGGGATGATTCATCCCCATCTCTTAATCCCCAGTATGTCTCCATCCCCTAGAATGACAGTTTTTCCTTCGGGTGCATCCCTGGGGAACACTAGTTTTCTATAGTAAAACATTGAAAACAGAAAAAAAACCTTACACAGTTGTATGCATATATGCGATACTACGATTGCCTAAGTAATTCTCAGATCTTTACTAACATTAAACCTATGCTATTTGATGACAGTCTCCTAAATCAACACTTTCACATCACTTCTAGAATTGTATAGCATTGTCAAAACAACTCTAAAATCTCCTGTTAACAAACCGGAATTGATGAAGGAAGATGAATAGATGAAAAAAAATTCCAGTGTCCACATCATTTTCATTCAAGACATGCAAGCCTCTCACATGTGTTGTAGCATGAAAGGCAATGACTTCAACATAGTTGATAGCATGTTTGTGGGGTGGAGCCTCCACCATTAAGCCAAATTAAAGTCTTTGAGGCCACAAGGACTGTAATGGCACATTCACCTCTTTTTTTTCCAAAATTTTGACATTAAATGACTATTTTTTAATAGTCTATAGGTATTTCCTCTTTCTCATTGTCTCCTCTTTTTTGCAATTAGGGTTATTTTAAAAAAAATTCAGGTTTTTTTAATGGGGCATGGGGATGCCGTGCCATCCCTAGGACGGTCAAGGGATGGTTGCACATCCCTCATCCATCCCAAGGATTGTAGGGTATTCCATTTTTGGACACGCCCTAGAAGGAAACGTCCATGATGGGGGATGATTCATCCCCATCTCTTAATCCCCAGTATGTCTCCATCCCCTAGAATGACAGTTTTTCCTTCGGGTGCATCCCTGGGGAACATTGGTTTTCTGTAGTAAAACATTGAAAACAGAAAAAAGACCTTGCACAGTTGTATGCATATATGCAATACTACGATTGCCTAAATAATTCTCAGATCTTTACTAACATTAAATCTATGCTATTTGATGACAGTCTCCTGAATCAACACTTTCACATCACTTCTAGAATTGTATAGCATTGTCAAAACAACTCTAAAATCTCCTGTTAACAAACCGGAATTGATGAAGGAAGATGAATAGATGAAAAAAAAATTCCAGTGTCCACATCATTTTCATTCAAGACATGCAAGCCTCTCACATGTGTTGTAGCATGAAAGGCAATGACTTCAACATAGTTGACATCATGAATTTCAAAAGCAGAAATCTTCTTGTAAGTACCAGGAGTCTATGCACCCAAATTGCATTTTTATAAATTAGTTTCATTGATAGCATCATGCTCATATGAATAGACATGAAAACAATTATTGGATGGAATAGATAAAGTAGCATGGGTTTATGAAGTCCATTGATAAGAACTTGATCAACACCTAATTCGGCAACATGGGAAGGATATTTGAGAAAAACAGCTAGGGATAAAGTGTCATAATTTCTGCTTTGAGCACGAAGATGCCTGCCTCACTATTTAGCGAGGGGGACCTTATTAATATTCTTGCATACGTCCTTTTTAATAGGCAACCTCCATTGTCATAATTGATTTGATCACCAACATTACTCCAAATTTGCTTGATGCTAGCTGAAGCCAAATCATATGTTGATGTGGAATCCCTTCCTTTAAGAGTTTCACTAATACTAGTTCTCCATTTCCAATATTTAAAACGTCTCTTTGGATTCCCTTCCTTAAGCTGCAGTTGAAAAGAACGCTGGAGAGAGAAAAATAATATTCTTCCATAGAGCAGTCACTGGGCATCCAGTCTAATATCACAATGCCCATTTTCTCCAATAGAGTGCAGAACCCTCTTTAATCCTTGTAAGGGGATGCCATCAATAGACAGAAATCAACATATGAACAGAAAGCTAAGAAGCTTATAGAAGGGACCTTGATAGATTTCCTAAATACTCAATATTTCCAAACGGAGAAAATATTGAGATCCTTGAACTTTAACAGGGATATTTCTGCAGATAAAGTAAACAAGTAAAAGCTTTTCCCTCACGAGGGAAGTGTATTTCCATATTGTTCGATTGGTTTTGCAATCCACTTGGAAACTAAGCTTGGAAAATCCAAAACTTTCAAACCAAAGCCCTCTTTTTTGGCGGCAAACTAGAGAGGGCTATTTTATAACATGTAAATTTTGTTATTAATGTTATTTGATTAGACTAAACATCTAATTTTTTTATTGAACTGTGCATATTGTCTAATACTAGAAATCCAACAGGAAAAGTAATATATCTATAAAGAAAAAAAAACTTTTTAACAGGCTTGAGATGTACTAGCAATGGAGAGCAGTTGAGTTCTGTAGTTTCACCTCTGATTACTCAACTGTCAACCATCTAGGGGGTTGGTCATCCAATCAATACTCTGTGATTTGTGAAGCTCAATTTCAGAACCTGACACAGAACAACCAATACCAAGTCAATTTTTCACAATGACATTATCCAAATTTCACTACTAGGTAGAAAGAACTGATAGAAATACCATGACACATGAGATATAATTAATTGTGTTCATTGCTTTTCACTCAAAGGTTATTCTAGATTTTTATTACGACAATATGTGAGTAGGATTACAATCTCATTCTAAATTATATATGATCAACAGGTACGGGATTTTCATATTGGAAAGACACAAGATATTGGATACTATGCAGGCTATATTGGTCAGTCTCTATGACCTTACTTGTTTTTTTCATAAAAAAGGATCTGTCGTTTCATTGATCGAATTTTGTTGAGTATCACTAATGGGCTTTAATCATTGGATTTTTTGGGAATCCAATTGATGCAGGATCATCCTTCATGTTTGGGCGATTTTTGACCTCTGCTCTTTGGGGGATGGCTGCAGACAAATATGGACGCAAACCTGTTATGCTTATTGGTGTTGCTTCAGTGTCAGTGGTCCTTTTTACTGTTTGACATAGTTGTATGATGTTATAATTTATTTTGGTTAGAGTGCCTTTGATTAATTTAAGAAAACTCTCTTGGTAGTAGGCAACAACCCATTTTAAGATAAATTTGTCTTCCAGATGGACCTGTTTTGAGCTTCCTTTTGTTGTGCATGTTTAATTTTGTAGAATTATATTCAATATGCTATTTGGAGTGAGTGTTAATTTTTGGATGGCTATTTCAATGCGATTTCTTCTTGGAGCCTTCAATGGAATGCTTGGCCCAGTAAAGGTAGTATTGTGTTTTGATTGCTGAACTTGTTGAAAACTAAGTTCTAAATTTTGGGAATGCAATCAAATAAATCCATTTACATCTAAGAAATCCCTGTAAGAAAAAGTAAACAAATCCTGGTAACAAAGAGTAAAGATTGATGGACAAATCCATGGTTTTCTGTTTTCCACAATTATTTATGATGTGAGCATGTATGAAACTTGCTTTAGTGCCCATCTTCTTAGCAACTCAGTAGTTTTTGCTTAGTATTTCTTGAAATTCACTCTTTCATATTGTTGGATGACATGTTACTGCTATTGTGTGCAGGCATATTCATCAGAAGTTTGCAGAGAAGAACATCAAGCTTTGGGCCTATCTATTGTATTGTTCTTCAACTTAATTGTTTTGTTACATAAATGTGGCCCTAAGAAGATAGACTTTTGGTGGATGTTTATTATGCTCATGTTGTTCATTTGGTGTAAAAAGTTTAAAATGATTTCAGATGCTATGTTTTTAGGAGTGCTGTGTGATGTCAAAGAAATCTAATATGTTGTTCACTTAATTTTTCAGGTTGGTACAATGTGGGGGATAGGTTTGATCATTGGTCCAGCATTAGGAGGCTTTTTTGCTCAGGTATCTCTTAGTTACTGCTTCTAAGGGAATTTTGAAATTATTGATTATTTAAGTAATCTTTTAGAAATGTGCACATCATCCTACATGATTAGGTTTGTGTATACACAAGGAAAATGATAGTGCTCTTGGGGATGGAGCCAGCAGCTTGAACTTTACCACTAACCGAATTTTGTCTACTGTTTCTTTTAATCAGGCTTTGTGCCCCTTTTTTGTGAGTGGGTAAACCTCCATTCTATCACCACATAGCATGGGATGTAAAGGTTGTAGGTAAGCCCAACCAATTTTGGAAGCTGCCTCTACACCACGAACATGCCCTTTAAGGATTTGAACTTGTGTATGCAAAACGAGTGTGCTAACTTGACACTAGATCACATCTTGAAGGAGAGATTTAGTGTTACATACTCAAGGCGTGCACCTTCTTGATTATAATTTTGTGCAATTATGTGTTCTTTATTTATTTGGAGGAGTTGTCTTGAATTTATTAGATTTTGGTGGAATATTTACCTCATGCTATTTAAATAATAGCATGACCTCTTTGTTTATAGTTGTCTTGATGCTAGTGTGCTTAAAATGCACTAGTATTTGTAAATTGGTAATTACTTTTTCACTTTTAATAAAATACATATACCTTGAATGACTATTAAAACCTTCTCTACTTTGATTTGAATTTATGCTTTTCATCTCACAAGGATGCTTATGTGAATTTCACTTTCTCAAAGTTTATGTGTGGAGGTTTGAGATTCTTGTAAAACAAGATGAAGTTCCAATTACACTAATAGGAAAAATGATTGAAAAGTCCCAAAGTCCTATTGACGTGTTGCCCTCATGAAATTTTGGGAGCAAATTTTCTTTGACAGATCCCCAAAGTTTTGTGAGGTAACTTGCTTTGACAACTACTCAAAATTGTGCCTATTGTTGATCTCTTTCCACAACAACACAACCCAATGTGAAAATCACTTCCATGTGGATTCCGACCTCTTCATCCACCACAAATAATCCTATTCCACATGGTCTCATCTTTGCATTTTTATTGAACTTGAATATCTTTCAGATTGTAAAATCCCCACTTCGAATTTTTGCTATTTTCGATTAGTTTGACAATGTAAACATTTTGTCAAACGGATACCATGTGAAGTGTCGGCATTTGATCAAACAGTTACCATGCAATGAACTTACAAAGAAGACAATGATATTGTAAATATTATTGAAAAGAAAATGTACTGTTTGTTGGGATTGATAACAGGTGGATAATTAATTCAGAAACTTCGCATATAATATGCAAATCCCACTTCCCTTACAAATGCAAATACTTTAAGTAGTTTACTGAATATGCTGGAGCTATGAAAGATATTCTCAGTTCAGAAATTAACATACATAATAATTATCAAATGTGCAAGGTCAAACCCCTATGCACTTACACGCTGACCTGGTGAACTGCAGCCAATGGTAATTGCTGGGTATTGCACCCTCCACAGCTCCTAGGGAATAGTCGCGCTTCCTAGGAAAGAAGACACGGCCTCACCAAATGCATACACTTCTCCAATCTGCTCGCAGCTATTACAGTCACCCTCATGTTGCCGTTTCTGTACGATCCGTGTCCATTATGGGAGCAACAATGTTTAGGGGTGGCTATATGAATCAGATAACAACCACGTTTTTCCTAGTCTCTTGCAAATCTCCTCCAAGTCACAATAACAATGCATAGGTGTGTACTATGGAAGAGTCCCGAACCTTAAACAATAACCAATCACCTCTAATGAACTAGTTGGTTCATTCCCAGCACCAAACTATCATATTTGATCAGCAAATATGATGAAGGGTTTTTGAGTTGCACAAATATGATATACCGATATGACTGCAAGTTTAAATAATGGTATTCAAACCCCTTCCTTGTATTCATTGAGATCTCTGCCTGCAAACTGATAATTTGTCTTGCCCAGCAAGACTTCACAAATTATCCAATCGTTTAAACTAAGTGTGAAACTTGAATGGTTCCACTAGCAATTTGTTTTTGTGCAAATTGAAACCGTGTTTGGATTTCACTGTATCGGCTAGGGAGGAATCTTTCACCACCGAACCTGATCTTTGCCGTAGGGTTTTTGTCCTAGGATGTGCTTGAACAATTCTGTTCAATCTCTACAACTGTGGCCTTCAAAAAAATAACAAATATCCAATCTCCCAAATGAGACCCCACAACCCACTTTTATAAGCCTCCCTTCGGAATTATAATATAAAATTTACTTTTTAAATAATAATTCCTTTTCCCTCATAAAAGTGACTTATAATAATTTCACTTTAATAAATAATTAATTAATTAAATATAAATGCCCCAATTATTAATTCAGGACAAAATAATATTTAATTAATTCAAATAATGCTCATGGTAGCTAGATAGAAATCAGGGACATTATAGTCCTCCCTTCCTAGAGATTGCTTGTCCAAGCAATCCATACCTGAATACCAAGGTCAAATACCAAGATCCCAAATCAACCTTATGAATGTTGCACCACGAACCTGCTGCTCTACTTTGATACAACTGAAACTTTCAAATCTATCAATCTGCCTTACCCTGTGAAGCAAACCAACAATCATACAAATTCCCAGATCCCAAACCTTTGTATCATAATATATCCATGTCTTCCTAATTGAATTCCATTGCTCATAACTTTGGCACATAAAAGCTGAAAACCACTCTACACTAACTTCATCAATGGTGATAGGTTGGAAACTCTTCCACCATGAGTTTGAAAATCCTTCTATGGCTGCAAGGAAAATGCAGAGGGAGCTGGAATTATGGGAGACAATAGTTTCAATATTAAGAACCATCCTATGATTCTTGTAGAGTCTAACTCCTTCACATATCAAATAACACCTATCTTGCCAATCCACTTGTATGTTTGCAATTGAACTCAAGTTATGGCTGTTTTGCTTGATGACCTCAGCGCTAAGATTGAAATTATGATTCATAATCCTCCAAGCTACACAACTACTCTCCAGTATGCTTGGTTGGTGACCCTTTGCATAAATACTCAACAATGTATTAGTTAGATTCAAAACATTGCATACCTTGATTTCATGCCATAAGTCAACCAAGGGGGTGTCTTCAAGATGATGAAGTCGTCATGTATCATAACATCCATTAGGTAAACTTCACCGGGGTCCCATATCTTGTGATTTTCCAACCTTGATAGGATTTGCAATTCATTCTTAGCTGTCATCATTAATTGGTTTTTCCAATCTTCTTCATGAATGCTAGACTCATGCAAAGATAATGAATTGCTATTAGTTGACAACCCAAAATCAGAAATTTCTTCATACCTTCCAATGTTGTCATCATATGAGCCCTTAGTTTCATAGACTTTACTGGATTGATCTGAATTTGTAGCCAAGGTTACTGCTATGAACTTCTCATCATTTGTAGCTACAAATCCTTTAATAAAATCATTTTGGAGCTTGGTCATGCATACCTCTTGAAATAAGGCATTTCCTTGTACTTTTGGCTCTCTTCAACTTCATGTAATTCTGATTTTTCTTCATACTCTCTCATCACAATTGCTTTCTCTTGAAGTTCTGAACCTTGTTGCCCAAGAAATTGCTTTTCATGGTCCATGTGAGCAACCTTTTCCTTGATTTTCTGTAGGTGTTATTTTGTTTGAGAAGTTATCATCTTAGCTTCCTTGGCTCTCCTTGCCAATCATCACACATTTTCTGGTTCCTCACTACATCTTTTGTGCTTGTCTGTAAGGTGATTAATTTCTTTCCTTCCTCATTTGCACATCCAAAATCAGCTACCTCTCTAGATTTCGCATTGCAATTGTTTTGAATTGATGGTAGAACAATATTATACTCACTCAAAGAATCATCAGAAATGTCCATACCTTCATATGATGTTACAATAGTTGCTGATTTAGCAAACTCCAAATCAGCATACCCTTCAATCTTTGCACTGTCAGGAAGACTCGTATTCTCCTTTTTGCTTGCAAATGTACATGTGTAATTAGCTTCATCCTCGTTACTGGAAACGTTTGTGGGCTCATCAACCTTTGATTCATCATAGTCATGGAAACTCACATACTCATTTCTTTCTTCTTTCTTCCCAACTGATAAGTAAGGCTCCAACAACTCAAGATGCTCTAGCAATGAAGTTAGATTCTTCTAATATTCTTGAAAGACTTGTGAAGATTTTGTCATGATTTCTTGATTTGTCTTTATCTTTCCCAAACCAACAATCAGCTGCAACTGTTATAGATGAGTGTTGGATTCAACAAAGCAAACTGAAATTAACCACACTGATAACCCCTCACGCTGGTAGGATGCACAACTTTGATACCATTGTTAAATCCTCACATCAAATTTTTGCTATTTGTGATTAGTTTGACAATGTAAACATTTTGTCAAATGGATACCATGTGAAGTGCTGGCATTTCATCAAACAGTTACCATGCAATGAACTTACAAAGAAGACAATGATATTGCAAATATTATTGAAATGCAAATATATTGTTTGCTGGGATTGATAACAGGTGGATAATTAACTCAGAAACTTAACATATAATATGCAAATCCCATTTCCCTTACAAATGCAAATACTTAAGAGTAGTTTACTGAATATGTTGGAGCTATGAAAGATATTCTTAGTTCAGAAATTAATACATAATAATTATCAAATGTGCAAGGTCAGACCCCTATACACTTACACGCTGACTTAGTGAACTGCAACCAATGGTAATCGCTGGGTATTGCACCCTCCATGGCTCCTAGGGAATGATCATGCCTCTTAGGAAAGAAGACACAACCTCACCAAATGCATACACTTCTCCAATCTGCTCGCAGCTATTACAGTCACCCTCCATGTTGCTATTTCTGTAGGATCCACGGCCATTATGTGAGCAACAATGTTTAGGGGCGGCTATATGAATCAGATAACAACCACGTTTTGCCTAGTCTCTTGCGAATCTCCTCCAAGTCACAATAACAATGCATAGGTGTGTACTATGGAAGAGTCCCAAACCTTAAACAATAACCAATCACCTCTAATGAACTAGTCGATTCATTCCCAACACCAAACTATCATATTCGATCACCAAATATGATGAAGGGTTTTTGAGTTGCACAAATATGATATATCGATATGACTGCAAGTTTAAATAATGGTATTCAAACCCCTTTCTTGTATTCACTGAGATCTCTGCCTGCAAATACCTCTAATAATTTGTCTTGCCTAGCAAGTCTTCACAAATTATCCAATCATTTAGACCAATTGTGAAACCTGAACGGTTCCACCAACAATTCGTTTCTGTGCAAATTGAAACCCTGCCCGAGTTTCATCGTATCTGCTAGGGAGGAATCTTTCACCACCGAACGCGATCTTCATCGTAGGGTTTTCGTCCTAGGTTGTGCTTGAACAATCCTGTTCAATCTCCACAATTGTGGTCTTCAAAAAAATTACAAATATCCAATCTCCCAAATGAGACCCCACAACCCAATTTTATAAGCCTCCTTGGAACTTTCCAGAATTATAATATAAAATTCACTTTTTAAATATAATTCCTTTTCCATCATAAAAGTGACTTTATAATAATTTTTTATTTTATTTGAATCTTTAATAAATGATTAATTAATTAAATATAAATGTCCTAATTATTAATTCAGGACAAAATAATATTAAATTAATTACAATAATGCTCATGGTAGCTAGACGGAAATCGGGGACATTACATAGATCCTATTTTGAGAATGATGATTCCCCTTGAGGTGATGTCCATTTCAAATTAGGTTGTAGCTTACCACTCAACCAAGATAAGACATGCCTCAAATCATTGAATCTTCATGGTTTTGGCACCCAATGTTATTTTGGTTCCATATTTTGTCATTTTGAACCTTTTTATTCTAACTTGTTTTGTGCCTCTTTTTCTTTGCCTTATATAGACAAGTAGCATAGAATCCTATATGGCAACTACTGTCTCATATTCTATGGTGCGAATAGACCTTGTGCTTCCAACTCACAACTATAGAAATCGGATTTAATTCTACTGGAAAGACCTGCATTTGATTGACATCAATGTCTTCTTGGTGTTTCTTTCTCCACATGCATACTAACCTTCGTACACTCTCATTTATCCCTTTTTGTTTAAAAAAAGTAAAAAACGTGTTATTTTTTTCAAATTTTTGTGCTCAATAGTTACAAGTTCACCTAGGGTATTTTCTAGGCACCTTGGGTAGTACCTTGGGTGAACCTTGGGGAGAAATGGCCTAGTACCTAGACCTAGACCGAACCCATACTGGTATGTGGGGTTTCCTAAGGGACATGATAACATAGGTAGGGAGAGATGAGTGAGAAAAGAGGATCCCAAGTAGTACCTTGGGGAGGACTGGCCGAGGACCTGGATCTGGATTGGGCTCATACTAGTATGGGGCTAAGTCACCGCATTCGCTGAATTTTCGGCTTCAGATTCGAAATTCGGCGAATCTGAAAAAAGACTATAATATTCGTTGAAATTCGTATGGAAGCAACGCAAAAGGATAAAGCTTTGAAATGAGTATCTCCGCCTGCGTTAAGAATAGGGAAAATATGAGAGTTTATGGTTAACTGTAAGAGCGGAAAAAAACAAGTTTTCATTTCAACTATTGAATGCCAACGAAATTTTTAAAGTTTTGTAAATTGAATGCAAAGGGTTAACTGTAGGAGCGACTGGTTCTGTAAATTGCTTTATGCCTAATAGCCAATAGGAATTTGAACGAAATTGTTGACTAGTCGTGTCTTCACCATAGAGCGGGCCTGAGAGTAGAAGCGTTGCCTTTAACCGTAGACGCCCATGCCAGTCCATGCCGTCGCCGACCTAAAGATTTATCCGCAGCTCCCGTGCACATACCATATACTCGGGTGACCTAAAATGAATGCATTTTTAGTTTATAAGTTTATGGTAGCTTTTAAAATGAATCGATTTTTTGTTTTATTTTTATGTTTTTAATTTAAATCTAGATTTTTTGATTTATCTTTAAAGTTTTATTTTTATGTTTTTAATTTTTTAGATATTAGAGTCACAATTAAAAATATGTTTATTTAAATGTTTTTTAAAATAAAATTTAGTATTTTACTTTTAATGTTTAGAAATTAGAGTTACAAATAAAAAATATGTTTATTTAAATGCTTTTTAAAATAAAATTGATTGATTGTTTATTATGTTTTAATGTCTTTTGAAATAAAATTTAGTGAATGTTTTAAATATTTAGACAATTTTGTGGATATATTACTTATATTTATAAAAATAAAAATTACATAAAGCGAATTTTATACTTTTCAAATTTTTTCCTTGCTGAATTTCATCCGAATTGCAAAGCTGCCGAATTCGAATTTGAATTCGAATGCGGTGACTTAGGTATGGGGGGTTTCCTAATGGACTTGATAACATAGGTAGGGATAGATGAGTGAGAAAAGAGTAGGATGGATCATGAAGATCACATAATATGACATAGAAATCAAACCAATTAGGATTGCAAGAGGGATCATCTTATGGCAACACTTGATAGAGGATCTCATTGTTGAGGAGGAGTGCTTGGTCCTAGTGGAACTAGACAAAAGGATGCTTGACTTAGGTGATCTCTCTAAGGTCACAAAACATAGTGGTGCTTGGATCCAAGAAGTTCATAAATATTTAGAAACTAGAGAGTGTCCCCTCAAGATTGGACTCAACTAGGAGAAGACGTTTCCAAGTTTTGGCCATTCTCTATAGACTCGTTGATGGAATTCTTTTTGGCAGGAAATTTAATGAGGTGAGCTATTGAAATAATTCCATGAAGGTCTCTTCAGTGGTGTAAGGTCCCAATAATGCACAAGCCAACATTTTTTGCTCCAATGATGATGAGGTTTTGTTAAAATGCTTAGGGCCTTCTAAGGTGGAAGAGCTATTGAAATAATTCCACAATGGTTTCTCTAGTGATGCGAGTACCCAAAAATGTATGGGTTGACATGTTTTGGTCTAATGGTGATAAAATACCTATACTAAACCATTATGGCATAAAAAGTAGCAGTCAAACCTAGGTCCCAAGACAATCCCATTGGTCAAAATCTTTAGCATGTCCTTTAGTTCATGTTAGTTTCTCTATGTCTTTACTTGTTTTCCATAGCCCCTTTTTTAACATTCCTCAAATTGAGCGAAACCAGCGTGTAGTAAGCCCTGTTGGCTTAAAACTCTGTTTTTCTGACTTTGCTGATATGAATTTCTGAATTTGATGTTTTCGTTTGTTTTTGCTTTTTTTGTATTTTTGATGCAATGAGATATAGAAGATAAAATGCTGATAAAAGAAAACTATGGCAGCAAACGAATTCATATAATGCACAAATTGGGAACAAATGCAATTGTTTTTTCTTTTCTATTGATATGAAATTTATCTACAAATGATTGACAAAGCTGGAAATGCAACAGATTTAAAATATGTGAGAACCTGGAAAATGTGATTGCCTGGGAAACCCTTAACAATTTTGCTGCAGCCAAACTAGTGACTTTCCCCAAGATTTAATGATGCTACAATCTCTATCCAACCCAGCCGCCACCAACAAATAAGAAATCAGACCAAAACTTGAGGTGATTTTCCCTAGGAGAAAGACGTCCCAAGCCTCAGCTGTACGGCCCTAGCAGCAGATGAAACTCCTTCAAAACTCAGTCATAATCGTTGGCAAATGATGGCATTTGATAGTTAATTACAGGCAATCTGATCTGGAATGAAAGCATTCAAAAAACTCTGAAAATCTCTCCAATTTTGCACAAATAGAACTTCTGAGTGAAGCTCTCCTGATGCCAAAATTCAGTGGATCTTTCACCACCTCAAATCAGCTCTCCAATGAAGAATTTATTGTTTTCCAATGGTGTCCTTCATCCTGAAACCCTTGCACAAATTTCGAAGTCTCCACAATGCAAATTCAAGTATTCATTGGATGAAGTCGATTTGCATAAGGGTGGCTTATATACTCCCAAGAAAGACGCAATTTTCCTCAGTTCCTCAAGTGAGCTTTTTAAATATTTCAAATGTATCTTTGTTGCTTTTTGACTTTGGCTTATATCATTAAATATATTCCATGTACTTTAAGTGAGTATTAATTACTCATGACTTAAAAATGGCCCCACCTTTAATTATAAAGTTAAATAATAACTTTATATTATAACCCCATAATAAATGAATATCATTTAAATGCCCTTTTAATTAATAACTCAATAAATACTTCACATTTAACCATGCCATCTGAACAGGAGCCAATACCGCCAATCACCAGGTGACCAGATGCTCTACTATAAATAGTAACTCTGCAAAATTGACTTACTATAAATAGTAAATGTCTCAAAATGAACCATATAACCAATGCAGATGCTAGAACCTGAACCACAAGAGTCACTGGTGAAGTGTAATGTCTCATGAGACCAGGAAACAGCTACCGAGGACCCTCTATCCATCACTGTCAGCCTATGAGGGTCAAAATAATAGGCTAACCTACCAATCAATAGTAACGGCTAAAAGGGGGACATTACACAGCGTCTGCACAGAGACAGTCACAAAATTGCTGCGACAATCTCGTGACCACCTTGATGATTTTGAAATCCTCACAGCAGTTTTGAAGCCGCTGCTTGCTGGAAAGCAGTGATTTCACCCAATTTGATGAGGTAGCTCACTGAAGCGCTAGTAACTGTGTCCTTTTGTTTTATTTGCCCAAAAGCACCCCTTTCTCCTATAATTTGACCTTACTCTCTCATTTGCACAACAATGACAATTGACAACAGCACATATACAACACAAATGTTCAAATTTTGACTTGCAAGAATTGGAAAAGGTGAATGCAGCCCATAACTGTACCAGATGTTTGCCACAGCCTCATTCAGCTGACTTTCTCCTTTTCTTGTCTTTTATTTCTCATTCTCTGTCCCTGCTTGGTCCTGGGAACTTCCTGTAGTCAATTTGATTGCAACAAATTTGAAGATTCACATGTCAATCTGAGGACAAACTTCAAACCCCATCTCTCAACCTGCAACATTCAGTTATGGGTTTGGTTTTCTTTGTATTTTTGTCTAAGTCCATTAGATTCAATTAGAATTGTTTGTTAATTAGATCTTAGTGTTCAATTTACTAGTTTGTTGACATTTAAATTAGTTTTAGCATAAGGCATAATTAGTTTCATTTCTTGTTATGCAATTTCCTCTCAAAACTGTAAGTTTCATTTCTTATTATGCAATTTCCTTTGAAAACTGTTGTTTTGTCAAAAATAAGACAAGCAAACAATCAGCCAAACAAAATTTGTTGTTCTCACAAATCTGTCAAAGCAAACTAGTCAAATTAATAATCAAAAACATATGCATTGCAAACACAACTTTTTTTCGACATTTACAACAGTTTTTGCAAAACAAGATCAGTAAATTTGTCAAAACTACTCAACATTCTCTCAATCTTGCTAAATCACCGTAAAACTGATAGATAACAACTTTTCCTGTGAAAACATCAATCTTAGTACAATATTTTTGTCATTCCTGTAAACTGTCGACGCTGGCAACATTCCATCTAAATGACAAATTTCTTTCAATCTTCCTAAACAACAAACTTTCTTGCTGATCAACATTTCTGGTCAACCATAGAGGTTTCTTCATTTGTTTTCCCACATCTTGCATTGGCCCGACCTTAAGAAGTCATGTATGCTGAATTTCCAGCATGGTGGTCACTACTGTGACCAGCAGCCCAAACCACTACGACTAAAATCGTGAGGGTATTACTGCCGCTATTATGTTCAAAGAAGCTTATTAGTATGTAAGAAAATGGAAGGAGAGCAATAAGTTCATTAGAAGGAAGAGAACTCGCTCAAGCCTATAACAACAAATGGTCATTTCTACAATGGAAGCATGATTGTGTAGGGATCAATAATATACTTCATCAAGTGATCTGAAGCGATAGCATTAAAGGAGGTCACTAAGGATAAGATTATCAAATTCCTTGAAGACATTATGACAAAATGTTTAGATGACACAACATCTGGAGATGCCTTTCTGCAAACTCAAAAAGCCGCTTAGAGGTTTATCCAAAGTACCACTTGATACATGCTGTTCTTGTTAACTGTGCATCTTCAAATAGTTCTCTATAATTCTTTTATTTCTTGGCTTCAGTTTTATGTAATACCACTGTTTGCCTTTTTAGATTTCATATTGTTGAATTGCAGATTTTTCTCCTTTACAGGGTTTTTTTAATACATACCTTTTTTATATATAAAAAAGCTTGTCATATATGTTACATCTTTATTCTGGAACAACTTTTATCTTTTTAATCTTTTGCTGCAATATTGTTGTATATATTTTTCTTCATTATTCTCAATTCTACATGTTAAAGTTCCTTACATGTTGATATTTTCCTGTTATTGGGGACAGCCAGCAGACAAATATCCAGATTTATTCTCAAAGAAATCTTTATTTGGAAGGTATTTTTCAATTTTTTTGAATGATCTCAGTATTCAAATAATTCTCTGACCTACTTGTGGTCACCCTTGGAACATTAATATAATAATAATCTCTGATTTTCATGTTAATTGTTTTGAAATGGCTATACTTAATTTCAACATTGTATATATATGAATGTGTCTCAAAATGTTGTGCAGGTTCCCATATCTTTTGCCATGTCTTTGTATCTCATTCATTGCGGTTATAGTTTTTGTATCTACATTTTGGCTTCCAGTAAGTATAAGCGACTTTCTTCTATTTCAGATTATGAAAGTACCCTTCCATGCATTTCATTTCAGTATTTCCAATATTATCAATTGTGATTCTTATGCTGGTGAGAACATTGTAGCACACGGTTTAGAATTTCTTTGATTTGAGTTGTAAAAATTAAAATGCTATTAATTATAATTGTTAATGCTGTTGAGGAGATTGTAGTTTGCACTTTAGAACTTCTTTGACTTGAGCTGTAAAATGCTATTAATTATAATTGTTCATGCTATTGAGAAAATTGAAATTGCAATTTAAGGCTTCTTTGACTTGAGGTGCAAAATGCAACTAAAAGAGTGTTTATGTTATTTTGCAAGTGACCATGAGCATATATGAGTTGGGCAGTATAAAAGCAAATATCTTTCCTGGCAAACCAAAATATAAATATATTTTCAATATATTGGGTTAAAATTGGGCTGAGTTTAGGGTTAGGTAGAAAATAAGAAAAAATCCTAAACCTATATTTTTTCGACTAAAATTTTGATTTAAGCTTAAAAATCTTGCAATTACTCACTAGGAAATTGTTACTCACCAGGAAATTGTGATTTAGTGCATTTTATTGGTGGTGGATTGGATGAAAAATTGGTCAAAAATTTGGCAGAAATGTGGGAACCTAATAAATTTGATTTCTTGCAGTGTTTTGGCAATTTATGCTAGAGGCAGCGATAAAATATTTATTGGGAGAAATCATAGTAAATTAAAGATATGTGCCTCTATGATATATAGTATTCCAATATTGTAGCACTGATAATGATTTGTTAGGTGTTGTGGCCTCCACAACATACTCCTATTCTTTCAAAATTAGGGACCCTTGTGTTTATTTTCTATTCTTAACTTTGGTTTTATCTTCCATATTCTTGGTTTAGGAGGGGCAAGTTTGAGTTGCATTGCTTTTTAGGTTGTTCAGTGTTCAATGCCAAGGTTGCTTATTTTGTATCTAGGAATAATTGGATGTGTGTTGGAATGGTCTTGGTATCTGTGAACTTGTCAAGGAAATGCTAATTTTAGCTTCAATCAATTTTTTCTTAGTTGGGGAACCAAAATTCACCTTTGCTGGGATTACGGGATTTTCTTGTAGTCCTACAAATTGCACAAATTGCAAACTGGCAAAATGCCTCCAAAACCTCAAAATTCCAGCATTGCTAAACTTTCCCAACCAATTTGCATATAGACATTGAAAACTCAAAACCTCGGTTTACTAAAGTGTTAGACTTTCTCAACTAGTTTGCAAGCATGCAGATATGCAATCAAGCCTTGAAACATCAAAGCATTTTCATTGCTGGGCTTTGAAGTCAAAATTGCATGCATGCAAACTTGCAATGGGCCTTGAAACCCCAAAGCCTTTTCATTGTTAGGATTTTTTAAATCAAACTTGCACAAATGACAATGTGCATTGGGACCACAAAACCTTGAAATACATAAAGATCTAGACTTTTTGCCTTAATTTGCACACTTGTAGTTGTGTAAGGAAACCTTGAAACCTTGAGACACATGTAAATCTTGAATTTTTGAAATGATTTGTATACATAACCCCAAAAGTCTAAAAATATTGCAATTTGGTCTCAAAACTCCACAATTTTCTAGAACCTAGACTTTTCCTACTTGCAAGCACGCAATAAAACCCCATTAGTGACAAAATGGTCTAATTTTTTGAAATTTTCAAACTTTTAGGGTTTCTTTGAGATTTTAATGTTAATATTGTCTCATCCTTTGATTGATAGATCTAGAATATGCACTATGTTTCTTCTTGTGAAGATTAAGTACAAGTTCAATATGAAAAGGTGCCTCAAAGATTGATGGATATCTTCATCAAGGTTGATGTAAAATTCATCTATTCGAATGGCTCAAATCTTAACCATGTCCAAATAGTCTAGGACAACTTCATTTTGTATCTGTAGAGTCTTAAAAGGATGTGGAGGATGGCTAAGATGTAATGTCCCCTTTTCCAAGGCATTTGTCAGATGCAATGGTTAGTTTATCAACTGGTCCCTGTAGTCTAACACGTTGGTTAGGGAAACTTTCAAAGGGTATATTTGGGTGTTCAATCAGTTAGTGATTCTATTTGGTGCTTTCCAACTCAAGTATTTTAGGAGGTTTCTCTGTGCATTGTTTGGAGCTTTGCTAGGTGCTTTGGCTATAATTACTATTTATAGTAAGTCACAAAGGGTGATTGGAATGTTCGATTGGAAATCTTTCTATTTTGGGAACGACAGTGGATTTATATCTTGGAGACACCCTGATCATACAATGGTCTTATGTATTTAATTTTAATAACTCTAATTATAAAGTTAATTTAAATTAATTAACTTTATATGTTATTTTAATATATTAAGGACTTTATTAAAAGTGGGATATAAATGTTTTTTAAAGTGCACTTTATAATATAAAGTTAAGTGCAAATTCAAAGGGGAGTTATAAGGCGGGAAAAAGTAAATTAAATGAAATGAAATTCAAATGCAAATTGGGCATGGAGTTTGGAAATTATAAAAAGGGAATTTGGAGCCCATTTTGTATTATTCATGTTTGAATAAGAAATTTCACTAAGGGTTTTGCAGAAGGATTGGAGAGTTTGGAAATACTCAGCTTCACCAAGGACAAAAACCCTCATGAGGATCAACACGGTACAAGAGTGAAAGATCTCCCAAGCCTGCTTGCAAACAATTCCATTTCAAGAGTTGTGCTTGTGCATCAACGAATTTTAGGAAGATTTCTTTATTTAGGGTTCGAAGGAAACATCGGGAACTTGCAAGAATATTGTTCATCTTTCAAAGTGGGTATTTACACAAAGGACTTTGACACCATATTGCAGGAGAACCCTAAGGGGGTCGTGGAGATTGATGTTTCATATATCTGCGCCTGGTACATTGATTATTGGACGTAGAAGGAGTTAGTTTTGTGATTGCACTAAGTGGTTTGTCATTATCTGATTCTAGCGTAGAGTTTGAAGGGGTCCATTATTGCTATTGGCTGGTCGAAAGTGCTGAGTGTTTGGAAATAGATGATTTGTGAGAATCATGTGCATATTCCCCCAGGCGTGAGACTTCATAGAGAGCGTTTACATAGCTGGGTCGTGTGAGGTGGTTGGATATTGTTTGTGAGGGAGTGTGAGCCTCCATCAACCTGCAAACTCACCCTATACCTGATTGTATGCCTTCAGATTGGTGGCATGTGAAGTATTGCAGACTGGAGGAGGGCGTGAGGATTAGGACTTGCTGATTTGTAGAGTCTGAAAGCGTTTCCTTGAAAGGAATTCAGAAATTTTCTGACTATTTGGGTTTGTTGGGCGTGTATGTTTGGCATGGTGTGGCATGTGAAGATAGGAGGCTGCTAACTTCAGTTTGCTGTCCATTTTCTTGGCCGTGGGTTTTGAACAACAGGACGTGGCTTATGGTGTTGAGTGCTAATGTAAGTGGTGTCTCTTACACATTGATTACCAGGTTAGAAAATTGTGATCTATGATTTTGCATTAAATATAAACAGCTATTTCCTTGTATGGACAATTAAATCTGCTTATGTTGAAAACACCATATCTCAGAAAATAAAATAATAGAGGGTTTTATATTTCATTTGGCTGTATTGAATGGACTTTAGATTGAGATAATGCAAGTACATTATGTTATCTATTTGTTGGGCATTTTAATATGGTTTGCATACTTCAAAGTTGTTGCAAGAAAAACTAGATCAGCTAGCTTGTGAAGTGTTTGACAAAATGTTCCATCTGTCAAACTGGAAATAATCGAGCAAAAATCGCAAGTTAGAAACTCAGATTGGGGTGGGACATTACATAAGATGGTTGCACAAAGAGCATGACATGCGTTTGCACGCCAAATTTCAGCCTAAGAGTAATGGAGAATTATCATAGGACTTGCAAAAGGAAGGCATGATGTGCATATGCATGCCAAATTTTAGATGAGATGTAATGTAAAATTAGAATTCAAAAGTCAAATCATGTGACCTTTGGTATTCCATTGTAAATTTGTTTCATGTGGTTTTGGGAGGGAAAAAATTTCATTTCCCCTAACCCATTAAATCTACAAATCTGTAGTTGCAACTCATTCAAAAGGGTTGGAAATGATTTTTGAAAATCAATACAATATAATTTTGTTGCTCCTTTCTCAAATTTCCTTTTGTCTTTGTGATCTTTCAATCTCTAAGCATGTTGTCTCTTTCTTAGTACATTTAATTCATGATTCCATAGAATAGATTTTCAGCACTTTTGGCTATGGAGGTCCTTTCTTCAACCTGTGCTACAAGTCAAGTGGTTGAGTTGGCAACTTTTGTGGTTCATCTTTTCCTTTGAAACTGCACCATCTTGTGTATTGGCTGCGATATTTTGGGTCATGGTAAGACATGTTTGAATTCAAATTTGTTTATTTGACAAATAGTGTATGGAGTTTGGGAGCTATAGCCTATAGGCTTAGGCTTCCCTTCTCACTATTCTTTTTGAACTTTTTTGGACCATTGTTAGAGTAGGTTTATTTATTGTAAATTTTGGTTTTATTTTCTGTTTTACTCTTAGGTTTGTGTGATGTAGAAAAGTGATGAATTCTTTTGCATACAAGGTAGAAATTTAAAAGTTTACACTCAATTCCCATCCATGATAATTGTGTTTATAGACTTAATTGATTGTAGTGACTTCAAAAGCACACAGTCTCTTTCAAATTGTTGTAAAATCTAATTGTGTTAGTGTAAAGTCCCTACCAAAAATTTTCAACAAACTTGCATAATTTCCAACTTCCAATTCACAGACATTTCATCAAACACTTGGTAGGACAGCAAACTAAACAATATTTCCGAGTTTAATAATGTTGAACAACTACAACTTTCATGTATGATCACATACATTCTCACAAATAGTTTGAAGACAAGGAATAATCCATAGACATTTTAACAAACATTTATCATACAAGTAGCTGACGCAAATATTCAAATATGCAATGCTCAAATTAATAACTTTTTACCTCTTAGCTGATATAGAAGATGCTGCATAATATTTCTGAGTATAGTGATTAGCAGGTACAAAGAAATGGAGCAGTAGCCTGGTTCAAACTTAATACATTAACAGCTGAAACTGTTTTATACTTATATCAGCATAATGGTAGACTAGTCTGCAACCTTTTTAACCTTTTTATTCTTCCCAAAGATAGCAGTGCATCTAATAACGATTTGCAAACAAATTGTGATGTGGTGGCCAGCATTAAAGATGACAACAACATTCAAAATGGGAGTCAATTCACTTGCAAAGTTCCCACGCTTACTCTCACATGGGATGGCCAGGAAGGGAGAAGATAACAGAAATCAAATTGCTCACAACTTCCTTATGCCCACACTATGTCTTGGAATCTCCTGCAAGCTGGGATGGCCAAGAAAAAGCTAGACTTTAATTCACAAATTTGTAATTCTCCTACAAATCTTCGTAATCCTATATAGATAAATCAATTTGTTCCAAACTCTTACACTGCAAACATTCATCCCAAATGTGAACTCCATTTGAATCCATCCAAATTGACTAGGGATAAATCTCTTCATCGAAGCTAAAACTCCCATAGGGTTTTCATCCTAGGGTTTGAGATGAACAAAAATGTCCAACTTTCACAATAAGAAGATGAAAATGACCAAAAGATATCCAATTCTCTTTTTGCAGCTGTTTTGATATCCTTCCTATGAACTTTTGAAAAGTTCTTAATTTAAATTTTACTTTTAAATAAATAATCCTTTTAGCTCCTCATAAAGTGATTATGTTATTTCAGTTTTGACCACAATGTAAGTCACTTTATAATATTAAAATAAACATAATTAATTAAATACAATTTACCCAAAAAATAATAAATTGAGACAACCTTATTTAATTAAATAATTTATTCCCTTTTCAAAATCTTGAATTAGCCTATGGGAATGAAATAGGCTAAAGGGTCCTTCCTGAGCTCTTAGGTCAAAGAAAGGGACATTACAGTCAAGGTTTCGTTGTCACTTGAAATTGCACCCTATTGAAACTAGTTCAACATTCCAATGAAACAATGGAAATGGTCTCAAGGTGTGGGACCTTGCTGTTGAGATCAAACTTTTGGAGAAGGTTTTGTTGTCACTTGAAATTGCACCCTATTGAAACTAGTTCAACATTCCAATGAAACAATGGAAATGGTCTCAAGGTGTGGGACCTTGCTGTTGAGATCAAACTTTTGGAGAAGGTTGATTCCTTTCTAAACTTAGATGCAAGTGTTGAACCAACCCAAAACAGATTAAATCTAAAATTTAATCCTATTCTACGGATTTTCTAGGGAAAAGGGATAGAAAGAATGCATAAAAAAAAAAAAGGTGATGCACCAAGATATAAATGAGTTTCCTCCTGCCCACAACCGCATAGAGAATTAAAAAAATTGCCTAAACTCACACAAGTCTCCATTTAGCAGCTCCTATAGGCAGATATGGAGCTAAGGGATTTGACAGTCATTAAGAGGGAAGAGAATATCCACAAATAGTTTCTACAAACCAATTATACACAACATACAGATGTAGGAAGATAGTAAAAACATTAAAATGTGAAGGTAAGACGAATTTACACAACACATTAGAACTAAGAAGGTTGAAAACAAGAATATTTTATTGATTCATATGCATGGAGCTTGTTTACAATGGTAGAGTTGTAGAGCATGCAATTCTTTGAAAAGAAACGAAGAAGGAACCCCTTACAAATGAGCCGTTGCAAGACTTTTATTTGAAGAAAGAAGCTAGAAAATGTGCCATAGAGGAAACCCTAACTATTAAACCCCACCAACCAAAAACTAACATGTGTCTTTTGGAAAAATCGATTTGGGCGCCCAAAAGGTGTGAAAGAACAATTTTTTAACCTAGCCATACTTGAGCATTAATGACTTGTGGGTTTGAGTGCTAGAATAAAAGAAAACGCCCACAAAATTCGTTGCAAAATTGTGACCTTGGGATGGAGTTTTGACAAAAGGATGTCTACAGCATTGAATAAGGCATGGGCGCCCTCTTTTTCCCCTTGGATCCATGTCAAAACTCATTAAAATCCCTTCTTGAGCTTCCTTGGATTGAAATCTGGTAGTTGTAGGCATTAATGGCATTGCAGCATGTTAGGTGGTTGAAAACACGTCTTTTGAACCATGCATGTAGCTATTGGAAGAGTATCAAGCTGTCGCTTACCGATGTACCCATTGATCTTGGAAGATCATTATATCCTTTGATGCCCCGACAAAAGCCACTATCACTTACTTTGGTTGGATTGCTAGGCATCGGACTATCATTGGATTGCATATCGATTAGACTTGGGATGTGGGCATGTCCATCTCCGATGCCTCGACAAGGCATTGAGCCATCGAACATCCATCGTAATGCTTTCCAATGAGAAAGGGGAGGAAGAGAACCTCCAAAACTCCAAAAGGGGAAAGGGTAGGAGCATTCAAGGTGCCAAACTTTCAGGGATTGGAGGAAATGGCAGATGGGTAAGGAATATATTATATGCCAAAACCCTAAACTTTGACATAGGCAAAATTCAAGCAATGAAGATTGGGGAGTCGGGTCATCGAAGGAAGATGGGAAGCCATGATAGGAGTAAGGAAGATAAGGGATATGTCAATAACTCGAAAGGCTGAAAATATACAATACTTAGGCTTTTTCCAAGGTTCCAAGGTAAGGAGTTGGGGCCGATAAGGAAGTTATGCAAGGATGGTTACCACCAAAAGTCTGAAACTCTTAACAACTTTCACACTTAGCCAATTTTTTGGTTTTTTCAACTTGGGTATTTGACTAATACATGAAAGGGGAAATTAATGCAACAACCAGAGGCACAAATAAGCAAGATGGCCCATTTAGGATCTCTTAGATTGGTTATCATTGATGGGCAATAAAAGAGGCATAAAAATGATAATAGGTTTCATATAGTGGTGAAAGATGAATAATTTCATACAATAGGGCAGAAAATACAAAATTCTTTTCAACTTCCATGTTGTACCATTCTGATTTTAAAAGGTCAACTGCTTTCATAAGGATTTAAGTTGGGTTTTTCATTCAAATTGATGACGAAATTACATGTGCGAAATCTAAAAATTTCAAACTAAACCTGAAGTAAATTCATGTGCATGAACTTAAACTCGATTAGAGGTGTTTAGAGACTATACATGATTGATTTCACCATATTGAATCACTAGGATTTGTTTGTGATTCATAGTCTTTCGTTGGAGCCCCTTCAATATTGTAATGTCCCCGTTTTCCATCTTGCCTAATGAATATTAATTAATTTAATTATTTAATGTTGCTTGCCAAAAAGTGCAAATTATTAAGGTAATATAAAATAATTATATTAAAAAGGTTATAAAGTGACATTGGGGAATATTTTAAGGATAAATTAATAAAGTCACTTTATAATAAAGTATTAAGTGATTTCGGCGGGAAAACCCTAAAAGGTGTGTTGTACCCAAAATAATTTTTTTGCTTCATTAAGGCATTTTGATAAAAATGGATAAAATCTTGTAAAGTTGTTGTCAAAAGTCAACAAAAGTCAAAGTCTCTGAAAAATAGCAATTGTCTATTTTTAGAAATTTCTAAACGACAAATGAAGCAAGGGTTTTTGTGGGTTTATTGTCGAGAGGATACTTGCAAATTTTGAAAAAAATTGAAATTAGGGTTTCAGGGCCCTATTTTTAGAAAGCCCTAAAAATAGGATCTTTCCAGAAATGGCTCAAAATGATTTTGATTGGTTTATTCTTCGTCACTATCACATTGGTCCAGTTAGAATCACAAAAAAGCCAGTTTTGCTTTGGTGGATCTATTTCACTTTTTTAGAAGAAAAGTTACGACCTCCAAGGTCATCAATGGAGGATGGCCATATACTAGGTGTTGAAATCTAAGCTTCAAATGCTTCACATAAGAATCTATGGCGAAAGATGCTCAAAAAATGTCGAACGACGGAGGGAAATATCAAAAGTTGAAAATTGCGGAAAAATAAACTAAGTCTAGAGATGGATGCCTTGCCTTAAAGAGGGTGTCTGGGCTTCAATGCCTTAGAATATTTTTCAGATGTTGTTTGTTACACATGCAACGCAGTCAACGCGTTCACGTCATCAGCAAAGATGCTCAACGCAATCAATGTAGTCGACATCCAGTCCATGCGAATCATCAATCACCGACAACTGCAGATCAAAGCACGGGAGGTCAAATTGAAGAAATTGAAAATCATCCAAAAATTGGTTGTTTGGCAAACAAAAGCACCTTGTCTCAAGAAGGCGCCTAGAAATTTAAGCCATCAAAACAACTTTTCAGGGTTTTCAACTTCCAAGAACATCTTAGATTTGATCATGCTTTGTAGTGAATTTGTCAACCCAACCTCAGGATCAATCGGGCGTCCAAAATCAAGGGTCAAATAGAGGCAGTTTATCAAAGAAAATTTGAAAATCTTCAAAAATATTCTAACACTGGCAAGGTGGCATCTAAGTCAAACTCTAGTGGCATCTTCCTCAAGACATCCCAAAATTTGGGAGATTCTTCCAGTTAACTGCCAATCACTCCAAATAACTCCTAAATCAGGGTTTTGATGCCCTAACCAATGCTTCCACCTCCAAGTCTATTTATCAAGCATTTGGGTGTCCTTTTTCATTATTTTTGGAGGTTGACTCCAAATGCCAAACAAAACTTTTTATTCTCTATGGCAGTTGAAGGATCAAATGACAAGGGTTTTCAACGTTCTTCGTATTTTCAAGAAAGGGTTGCACAAAATGATGTTTTTTTAGAGTTCATATCTCCAAGCACCATTTTTCAGAGACAGTAGATCATAATCTTCAGCTTCTAGCATTCTAGGTTCTCTTCTTTTTCAATCTTCTTTAAGATTGGAAATTTTTCCCACAATTTTTTCTACTTCTATCTTAGGGTTTTTTGCATGTCTAAGGAAACTCATTTTTTTACAGATTTGACCTTCTAGGTTCATTCAACACAAGATTGGCCACAAAACCCACATGCCAGATTTTTCCGGAAAAGTTGCCCCACTGCCTCCATATTTTAGGGTTTTTTAAAAAATCATCTTTTTTAGAAATTGACATTCTGGGTCTACTCAACATTTAGGCGCCTACAAAACCCATATGTTAGAATTTTCTGGAAAAAAATTGTTTCACTGCCTCTGCCTCTGAAGGGTTCTTGCATGTTAGTGAAAAACTCATTTTTTCGAAAATCTGACCTTTCAGATTCATTTAAAAAGACATTCTCAACAAAACCCACGTCTTAGAATTTTTCGTAAAAACTGCTTCTCGGTGAAGCTATTTTTAGCTTTTTAGCTTCTGTGAAAAAGTTGTTCAAGTATAGTTGTGTGCCTAGTCATTCTTCTAGTTTTTCAGTATGTAGTTCTCTCAAGTCGAATTCAAGTCCAAATCAATCTTGATTCACAATTTCGTGAGAACACTCAACACCGATTTGCATCAAGTGCATCTGGTGGTTGATTTGGACAAATTGACAGGTGTAGACACCATCACACTTCAGAACTTTGAACAATCCAGGTTACTTGAGGTAGCCTCTTTCCCCATCTCGGTACAAAATATCGAATTTGTAATTGCTTGTGTCAAGCATTGCAACCCCACTTCACGGGAATTTCAATTAGTAGATGGGTGAGTAATTTGCAGCCTCAAGCTAGAGGACATTGAAAGTTGTTTTGCTATTCCACCATGTGCAAACAACTTGATTGTGTCAGTTGAAGAATGCAAAAAGGCGTTTAACATGCGAAAGGAACAATGTCATAAAAGAATGGCAGGAAGGTGGCTCAAAGAGAAACAAAACAATTTGCCAAAGAACGTTGGACGTGGGGAATTCAGGGATGAGTATGCAATCATGATTACTCTACTCAACTGTGTCATTGGTCAAGCAGAAGCGCACAAGTTTCAGCCATGGATGTATTACATCATGTCTCAACTAGTCAACAACAAAGAACATTACGACTGGCCTGCTTTGATCAATGACACTCTTCATAGCCACATGACAAGATTCTTCAAAGCCCACGAATTCCATATGGTTTCATATCTCGTATATCTGATAGCCTTTCAAGGCTAGTTTAGAGGGTTGAATATGGTTGGAACTTTGGGTGTGCAGCCAATTCATGAGCATTTCTCCCAGCTTGAATTTTCAGTCAGAACGACACTTCAAGCGGGTAAATGACCTATTCCTGATGCACACAGTGAGGGATCTTGATCATGAGTTACATATATGCATTTCACTAGAAGCCAGATTGGCAATGGTAGATTGGTTCATCCAATTCCCCACATTTTCCTACATTCGTGTATATAGTTTCTTAGGCAGTCCAACCATTCTACCTCGTTATCCCTTAGATAAGGTGGTATTCATGGTGTTCTTAAGGCAGTTGCACGAGGTACACACTTTTTTGAGTAATAAACTCAAGTCTACTGCCAACTTTCCTTTTGAGATGGGTATATACAGGTGTAGATCAGCAGTTGACGCCAAGTCAATGAGCAATGAGATGATGAAGCTTAATCTTAAGTTTCTCATAGAAAGACGCTCATATGACCCTTGGGGTCTTTTGGCAGCTCGCCTTGGCAGCAATTCTTCACATAAACCTACCATGGAGGATTATTGGTTCAGCTGTGAAGATGAGTTCGAAGTGCGCAAGCGCAATTATAGTAGATTCACTCTTCCACAGATTGCTGATTTCTTATCAAAGGATGTAGAAGGTTTATCAGATGATGATGGTGAAGTCATACTTCTCACATATTTTAGAGATCAAATTGACTCGTAGCCACTTTGATCCGTTGATTGGTATGCTAAAGAGAGCACCTCCATTGAGGAAAGGACAAGCAGGGTTATAAGGAACAACAAGCTATTCCTAGATAGCAAGAGGACGCGGAGGGTTGTAAGGAACAACACGCTATTCCTAGATAGCAAGAGGACGCGAAAGGTAGTCACTCCAATTACAGAGCTGCCATTGGTTACCACTACATTACCTTCCACTTCTAAATGGAAACCCAGAGTAAAAGTGATGAGCAATCCTCCAGAGGGTACAAAGGGTAGTAGAATGTCAGGGCATTAGAAGGAAAAGATGACGATTGCTGATGTAAATCAGCAAGAACAACAAATGGATACAACCACAGATACAACTGAAATAGTGCCAGAAGTAGAAGCTGAGCCTCCTATTCTGTCACCACCGTAGTAGTCTCCAATTCACATTGATTTGGAGCCTGATTCACCAATTCATGACATCTCTATGCCAACTCACTCATCAGGAGTTGATGAGACGAGAACTAATCCTCCTAGCGAAGTTAGTCAAGACTCTTCGTCTTGGCTTGAGAACATCTTGGGTAGGAAGAGAAGAAAGCCTTCTTACCAATTGGACTTTGTTGAGTTTGACAATGTCTACCAAGACACATCTGACAAGAAACTCAAGAAGCAAGTCCGCATGGAGATGAATACTGAAAATGAGGTGGTCATCGAGATTGCAATGCCACCAGTTCACAAGGATGCCAATGAGGTTGAGGCCAATGATTTCACATTGGTCAAAGCCAACCTTGGTAGAAGTACACGAGAAACTGATGTAAGCCTCTTTGAGGTTGCAACAATTAGCTTGAAGGAAAGAGTGATTAGAGATGGTGAAAACAAGGCAGCTCTCAAGGCTGAAAACCAGCAATTGCAGCAGTACATCTCCAACCTCCTTCACAATACTTCAAACATCACCGCCTTGCTTCCACAAATGCTGGAATTACATGCAAAACAAAATCAACTAAGTCAGTTGGTTGTTTATGGGAAACACTTGAGAGACTGGGTAGAAGAGTTCATCACCAGGGGCAGGTTCATACTTGCAGAGATGTACCGGTTGAGGTACAATGCCCACGACCTTCGCTCATAAATTCAAGAATCAGAGCTAAGCATGGCAGAAAGGAAACCCAAGGATGAGATCACTATTGCCGACTTGAGGATGGCATATGATTCAGTCACTATAGACGAAGACAAGGAGAAGCTTTTTATTTGGAGAGAACAACAAATCTTCAAAGTAAAAACATATGAAGCAATTTCTGTAGAAATGACTGAATATAGACAGAAGGTGGCAAGTGCTCTCAAGTTCGTAAGAACTTTCATGTCACAAGTCCCTTGCCAGTATCAACGTGAGGGTGGCGAGTACATTGAGCTTGGTCTAGTGTAGACGAAATTTCAAGATCTCATCTATACTAGTTTCAGCAATGACCCTGTTGACTGCAAGATGAGTCAAGTTGCAGCCATGTCAGCGAGGTTTGATGACATAGCTGTAAGGAGAAGTGAATTTCAAGATCAGATTATGGGTGGCAAGGAAATGTTGCGGAGGCATCACATCGTTCAAAAGAGTATCAGTGCTCTAGATGATGAGGTAGTTAACAACTTCTTGGAGGATATGATTTCTCGAGTTGATGAGGAGTGAACTACTAGTTGGGGCATTCTACCTTTTCCAAAGATAGCATTTAAAACAACAGTTTAACTTGATGCCTTTTCCAAGTTAAACTCGCTGTCCACCTTTCATGCATGTCTATTTTTGGAGATACCTATTGTATAGTGGAGTTCTTTTTAGTTTTAGATCAATTAACTGATGTAGTCTTTCGGCTTTCCAATTAACTATTGGTTTACTTTGTTTAGACATAAGAATAAATCTTATTGATTGGCGAGACTGATTGTTAACTCGAGGAGATTTTAGGGTTCCCTACTCCTTGAGTGTCTATAAATAAGAGCAACCTTGCTCATTATTTCTTAACCGTTATTATTATAACAAAATTGCTGAGCCTTAGTGCCTTCAAGCTTTGCAAGTCAATATTTGTTCACTTTGTTCAGTGTAATTTGGTTGATCGTAGGTTGTATGTTTGTCTTCTTCATACAATTTGCTGTCCCAAACTTGTATTTTCATTGGAAAGTTTTGAGGAAATAAATCATATGCCCACCCTTGCTTTGATCCAAAATCTCAAGATCTTTTTTGTGATATTGTTGTTTTTATAATCTTTATTTCGATCTACACCTCAAAAGTGCAATGAATCTTTGAGGGAACTTTGAGATCAAGTTTATCGTTTGATGTTTTGTTTTTATAATCTTTCTTTGAGCCTACACCTCAAAAGTACAATGAGTTTTTGAGGGAATTCCGAGATCAAGTTTATCGTTTGATGTTTTACTTTCATAAACTTTATTTCAGCATACATTTGAAAGAGCAATGAGCCTTCATATGTGTTTTGGAAGCCAGTTTGTCTAAGTTTTGTGTTAACCAAAATCATTCTCCGTTTACTTCTAAATCCTCTTGCTCTAAATTTACTCGAGGAGATAGAAGCATTATAAGTTTAGGCCTAGTTGTAGTTGAAGTTACAAAACTAGAGAAAACGTCAACTGCAACGCAAAGATTTTTATAACCTTGTGCTCTTAGTTGAGATAAAAATATAGGAATTTTAGTTTACTTTTTCTTTTTACGTGTAATCAGCAAAAGAGGAGCTTCCCCTCCTAATTTGAAGAGCAGTCTAACTGTGCATAGCTGTTCGTTTCCAATACACATACCAGAAGTGCGAATTGAAACGCCAACAAGGTGTTATAAAAGGACTTGAGAGTTCATTCTTTCATCATTCTCGATTATTATTTTTATTGGCTTGGTATTTTGGTGGAGCTCTTCGGAGTCTGAAGCCCTAGGTGGGAATTCCTACGGGTTCCAATTTCGGTGGTGAAAGATTCCTCCCTAGCTGGTGTTGACAGATTCATCCAGGATTCATAGTTGCACGTTAAGGTCAAATTTATGTGTCTCGTTTAGAGATAAATTTGAGGATTAACAATTATCTTCTCTACTCAGTTTGAGGGTTTTTCAGAGATATATTCCAGGTGGCATTATTTAGGTGCTTCCTATGGTGGATTGACAATACTGGATATCATTCAGGTTTGGGTATCTCATATTTATTATATTTTCTGTTTCACTAAGGGCAATCTCATTTCTAATCGATTGCCTTAGTCATTCTAAGCTGGGTGACTATATATCTGCTGGCTGAGCTATAGAAAACCAAGATACAGGTTTAGTGTGAGCTTTTGGGAGTTAGGGTTTGACATCAATACTGGGCGCTATCCATTTTAGGCTACATTTGCATATTCATATTGCTGGAGTGAGGGTGGCATTAGACTGTGGTGGTTGTATATACAGAGGCCACCTTTATTTGCATTTCTGAAGGTTGTTTTTTGCTGTTGGGGCTAGATGTGGCTCCAAGATGATCATATAACCTCTGAAATACCTGGGCGTAGAGAATAGCAGGCATTTAGTGCATATTCGTGACATTCTCATAAGAGGCGTTAATATATATGGCAGCTTGAGGGTTTTTCTGTGGCTGGTGTTTTCATATCAGACTTGGATGCCTCCATATTCCTTATGTAGAGTCTCTTGTATGCCCTGCATTGGAGTTCTAGCACATCTGAAGCTTGTGGGAGGTTGCTAGGGGTGAAGAAGTCCGGACGAGCTCCTTTCCAGACCATACACTGCCTCTCCATGTATCGCTGTCATATCATACTCTTAATGTGAAGCTACAGGCTGGTCGTTGTCATCAGATAGAGGGTATATCACTGTGCATGTTGCTGTTATTGAGTTTCAGACTTGGTGCGATCATACTCAGGTCTGGAATACATTTATTTACATATTGTTAAGCTGATATCAGTCAGTCAGAACCATTCTTAAGTTGCTGTTCATTTCTGAGTTGAATCATTGAATGTATGGTCTGCATTTTAGCTTAGAAAGAATATGGTACAGGTCTGAAATACATTTCTGTTGTTGTGACATTTCTGAGTACTCAGAATTTCCATATTAGCTTCTATCATTACTCAGAATAAGTTTGTAAGGATTGCTGCTCTATTTTGTGACTGGAATACTGAATCTTGTAGTTGCAATTGAAGTGAAGTTAGTATTAGTAATGAACATCAGAACTGTTTTAGCATTCCATTTTGATTATCATTGACATATGTCTATGCAAAGTAATATGAAGAGCTTGATAAAATGGAACATGTATCAAACTGGAAAATATCATAAAAACTGCACATATCCAGAAGGGTACTTTACAAACATGATTGCCAAAGCGTTCTCCTATGTAGATATTCCAAGCAATTTTGCAATTTGTAAACGAAATAGAGACTCTTAAGGCTAACCCCTTCCAAGTAGGGGAACCATAGTTGCTAGGAGATTGGTACTTGTACTGGTACGGGAGACTAGTACCAGTACCGCTACGACTTTTTTTTGAAAATAGGAGACAAGGGTACTTGGAGACACCATCTTTTTTCAATATAAATAAAAATTAATAAATTAATAATTTATAGAAAATATCATGACATTGAACTTTCAAAACAAGAACAGTAGTAAAGTTTCACAGGAGACACCAAATTTTCTGTTGGGAGACATTAGGAGACTCAAGAGTTGGCACGTCAAGTTTCCAAGCTGCTGGAGGCGTTTCTGGGGACGTCTCCGGTACCAGAGACACGTACTAGTCTCCGAGATGCGTCTCAGGGAGCAAGAGACACATCTCTCGACAACATTGAGGGGAACATTTGCTGCTCCAATGTGTTGGCATATCAAAACACTCATCAAGATTAGGCCCATTTCCAACCAATGCATTGTGCTATGTTTGAAAAGACGACAATATTTGTGTGCTAACATTGTCTCTATGGTGGGTTTGGTGTTTAGCTAGCTACATTAGTGGCCTAGACTTCATTTTGTGCATGTTGGCATTGTAATAGCTTTACAACCATGAGGAATGAACTAGAATATAGTTCACACAAAATCTACGTGGGAGCTTGTTATAAGAATGTTCTTATCATTTTATTGGATTGATCTAGATAGTAGGTGTAGTCTAGAGACCACAGATTGAAAGATAGGATTCTAGTGTAATGGAAAAAATGATTATATTGTTACTTGTGAATATAAATAAGAGTGCTTAATCAAAGAAATGAATTTATAAATGTAAAAGTTACAACAATACCATTCATCCACATGGACACAAGATGTAGAAGTGTAATGAAAAATTGTATTACCAATTTTATACAAACTCTTGAGAGAAAATTCAAATGTGAATGATTTCGACAATGGAATGGAGGCCAAACAGTACAAATATGTACAAGATTGTGTTGAAAATATATGCAAGAAAATTGTTAATATTAAGTGCAACAATTTGTATTTTGTTGCTTGAGCTTATAGGTTCTATTGTTTGGTCTTGACATCATGCATGGCTTGATGTTGTAAATGCTTTGCTATTGGCATCACATGATGTCATCTCTAGTTTCCCTATGAGCAATGTTGAAGTGGAACTTTGTTGGTTAGGTACACAAATGAAATGTTGATACTCATTATATTACATACACTACCTCTTAGATTAGTTACCCCTCCTTGACAAGCAATGGTTCTCATCACTCAAAGTTTAGATAATGAAATTTGAAAATTTTATCTTAACATGTGCCTAGTTAACCACTTCCCTTGGTCAATGATGTGACCCATTTTGATAATTTTGTGTAAGGTGAGTGATTGCTTGATTTCTAGTATTCTTGACCTTCATATTATGTTTTTATCTAGGTACATTGCAATATAAGTCAAGTGTACTATTGCTACTAGCTCATCTAGCAAAGGTGGAAATTATGGACATAGAAGCTCAACATTAATAACTAGATGGAGACCAAGGTAGGATGTGAGGGTAAGCTTGAAATTGTTTCCCCCACCTGTTTGGTAATGGTATATAGTCTATATTGATAGCTAGATTGTAACGACCCGATCCTTCGGTAAAATAAAAAATTTCCAATTTACATCCAAAGAGTAAATAAATGTGCTAACAAGTTATTGCAATATAATTTTTCTTTTCGTTATTGATAAAATATGAACAAGATATCATAATAGAATTACAATAAAGATTCCATGTTATTACAATAACTTCACAAATACAAGAATCGGTAAAACGTACCTTATCTAACTTAGCTCCAATGAGCTTTAGAACAAATAGTAGTAAGAAGGTCTAGGAATCCGCCTTTCAAATCTTGGTACTTCAGTAGCCTTCAGAGGAGGAGAAGCATCACTCGGGCGCTTTTCCGCCAACCATGGACTTATAATGCGGTCCCCCGCACATCTATCATTTGATAGATGACCCTCCCTTCAACGAAGAGATTGGTAGAGTAACCGATACTGTTAACCAACTGAGCATAGTGGTGTGTCCTACATAACTAGAACCTATGCATTCGGCAGACTCTCGCTCTAGCATGTAATACGGGATCACGGTGAACTGATAGTGTAATCATCGCCCAATCTAAGAGGATGTAGGTACATTACACTACTTTGATCAAAGTGTTTCATACAACATTTCTACTGAGGGTCAACTGTCACATACACTATTCAGGGTCGATTTGACTTAGGGCTATCTTACACTACACGTAGGTCTTTTTCTTCTAATGGGTAATCCGTACCATAGACATCCTACATCATTTTGTACTACTAGAAATGAATCGGCATAATCAAGTAATTCACATATCCCCTCCTATACTGGAAATCTTTATCCTAGGAGTGCTCAACTTACCTAAGTTAACCCAATAACTAAAGCTGAAGAATTTACTTAACTCCTATCCTCATCTCAATCCTAGTATATAGTAGCTAATGAAAACAATACTCTCCATATATGGAGATCATACAATTTAATGCAGAATACAACTTAGAAAGCAACCATTCACTTCTTATATACTAACTAAACATCCTACGTTCCAACATCACTAGTATAATTAGATACTTATGTTGTGCCTCGTATGATATTGTTGAATTCCTCAATCAAGTACTTCCTACTGGAATGAATTAGCATCGCAAGTACCTCTCCTATTCTCTCCTATATGGGAATGAATATTTCCTAGGAGTTTTTAGCTAGCTTTCTTGAGTTAAAACTAGTAACTTAGCTGGTTATATTGTACTTGAACCAAGCTCGTACCACAGTCCTAGTATTAATATCTAAGGCAGTGTGTACTCTCCTTATACGGAGATCATACAAATAAAGCAAATGCATTGTCTACCTTTAAAGACAAATTAATACTTTTTTATACAATCATGCATCACCTATGCCTTATTTACTCCATGCAACTTTTGGATAGTCAATTGCAAGCATCATACAACAGTATAATATTTCGTTTGTCTAACATGACTTCTCAAAGATTGAAGATAAAAGAGCAGAATAATAACTTCATTGATCTAACATGATTTCGCAAAGATTAAAGATGCAATGAGAATAAAGTAATCATGCTTGGATTAAGCTTTCCACAGGTGATGATGGTCTTTTCTTGCAGTAATCCAGATTACAAAGTTTCTCTGTTCTTTCTCACAATAAAATACTCTTTCCATAAATTTCTCTCACACAAACAATGGTCTCTCACAAATAATGGCTTTCTACAGAATTTCACTTTTCACAACAATGGCTTTCTACAGAATTTCACTTCTCACAGCAATGGCTTTCTACAAAATTTCACTTCTCACAGCAATGGCTTTCTACAGAAATTCACAGCAATGGCTTCCTACAGAATTTCACTTCTCATAGCAATGGCTTTCTACAAAATTTCACTCCTTATAGCAATGGCTTTCTACAAAATTTCACAGCAATGACAAAGGAGTTGCTCAAGAATCAAAACGAGTAAGAATGCGTAATAATGAGTATCAATGAATATGAATGAGTGTGAAAGAGTATGAGTGTGAATTCATGTGAATTGGTAATTATTCGCAGCAGTTGAAAGCCTTTATATAGAGTCAAGAAATGCAACACATTTCCTTACAGGAATGCATGTAAACTGACAACACACTCAGCCAGACTTATTCAAAGGCACTTGGCGGGTTTCCAAGCCCTTACACAACATTTTTGGAAGTGATTCGACTTACCTTTATGCCAACAAAACCAGAATTGTTCAATTGTTTATCAGAAATCGCCACTTACAGGTAATTCCCAAATTTGGCGCCAACAAGAAGGTGATTCATCTTGCTGAGAAAAAGTCTTGGTTTAATTTCCAACAACAACACCCTCATGAGTTGCATCACCCCTAACGATTCATTCTCCCTGGTGAAGCACTCAATACAGTTGCACGTATTTCTTTTTTTCTGCCATTTCCATTTCATGGGAGAAACTTTTCAATATTTCAAATCTGACTTTAGTAAGTCAATAGTGATGAATAAAATATTTCTTTTTAAACTTTAGAGGAGTCCTAACTCATTTTCAATTTATTTAGTGATGAAAATAGGAGAAGTTGATCTCATTATACTTTGGAAACATTCGATTTCCAAATATGTGATGAGAAATGAATAAACAATGATTTCCATTTATAAAATAATATATATATTTATATAATATTAAAGTTATAATAATTATATAAATACATATATATGTTATTACCTCCAGTAATATATATATATATATATATTTATGTTAATTATTTTTAACTTTAATATTTATATATTTATTATATAATATTAATATGCATATATATCAACAGGCAATAATAATATAATATTATTAATATCCTATATGTAATAGGTGGTGTATATACATATTCATACATGTATATATGTCCATATATATTTCGATATACATGTATGTGTATATAATATATATGTATATATATATACCCTGCCTAATTACTTGTATTCAAATACGATCCATTGTAATGAACTTAATACCATGAGACAGTTAATAGATAAACATCACTTATAAAAGGTACAAAAAAAGACACAACTCCTAATGCCAATCTATGACCATAGATGACTTATCTAACTCAACTGACTTAGTTACTCACTCTACAGTGAAGTGTCTGTATGCTGAGATAGTTCACATTATCGGTTAGCCAACCAAGCCCCTCTCTCGAGTGATACCTCCCCTCCCCCTGGAGAATGAACCTTTTCTTGCAACCACTAGCACATACCTTTAGCAGCATCACATATATAAACATCTTTAAGGTTAGAATAAATGGACTTCATTAACCATCTATTCATATATGCAGTATTTCACCATGAATAACATCAACTGTGACAACATCAAATGAAACAACATCAAGTGATATAACATTCATATTGATAACAAGGTACATGCATCATTAATTCATCTTGAGAATTCACATCACATTCACTTTTACCGCATTCAGTAATAGTAAATAGTAACCTCACAATTTGGGATGTAATATAGATGTAGACCAAGGTGGGATGTAAGGTTAAGCATGAAATTATTTCCCACATCTACTTGATAATGGTATATAGTGTATATCAATTTTTTTAGGACTTGTGGAGAGTCATAACAAATGTGTGTCCAAGAGGAGTTTACATCACTTATAGCCATTCCTTGCAAGTTTGATGGAATTTTCACTCACTTGAAGCCAAGTTTAAGACCTTAGGCAGAAATTTTAGATGGTCAAACCATTGTAATTGTTTTCCCAAGTCAAGAAATGGAGATTTTAGTCTCTTTAGCCAACAAAGCTTTCTTTGATTTGAGCTAAGGTGGAAAAATTTACCACTTGAGCCATTTTCTAGACCTTAGGTGGAGTTTTCATGTGGCAAAGCCATTGCAAATGTGCATCTTCCATTCCTTAGTCATTTTCGTACTTGTCCTTTTTCCATTGCCATTAACAACCTACAAACCTTTTTATTATTTTATTTTAGAATAGCTGCAACCTCCATCAACCTGTGAAAGTTGTTAGTCAATAAACAAGATTATGACACAATAACCTTGCAAACTGACTGGGTAGACCACAAATTGAACTTGGTTAATACACAATTACAATCAATCTTGATGACAAATGTGAAAAAGCAAATATGAACAATGATTTTCGTAGGGCTGTACTAGTGTACAATCCAAACATGGAACTTCTATATCTGAATCTTCTCTGAATATGGTACAAAAATTGGTTGAATGGATACATATAGTTGCTATATGCTTACTTGGATCCATATCAAATATGCTAAATAGAAATATGACGGGTAACTAAGAGTATTTGGTAACTTAGCACAAGCATATATAAGGAATATGTTGGAACATTATGAAGGAAAAGATGTATGCAACATTATCCAAAGACAACTTCTTCAAGGGATTAGGGAAGCATTTGGTCCACTTTTCAACTAAGGGTATAAATAATAAACCCTTTGTTTTCCTTTCATAAACACCATTGTTTATCATTTTTCCTACAAACAAAAGAGCTTCAGTAGGAAATATTAGTGAAAGTGGCTGCTTGAAATTTGAGAGATGCACATCAAGCAAAAACAAATGATTCTTTAAGCCATGCATTTCTTTTCCATACTGATTTGAGAAATTAAAGTCAAACAAAATGCCCACAAAATATTTATACTTTTGGCTGAATTCACAAAGACCAACATTAAAATTCAATTTTGCTAAAATAGTTCAAAGAGCTAATTTATTCTACAATAATAGCCACTTGTTACAAGATTTGTTAAGATCCATACAAGAGTGCCAAACATAAGAGAATCATTTACTTCATTTTTGTTGAACTTGATAAAGTAGCATTTTTGTTATGTTAACATTGATAGACAAGTCAACAACTTATAGAGGGGCTTTGCTAAAGCATGAAGAAAAGAAATCCATTTATTTTTATATCATTGCCTGGTCTCTAATCTCATTAATTAATTTAAAGGATTAAAGAGCCAATGAACCAAGGGTCTTCTAGTAATTGGACTTTGTTTATCACTATTAACTAGTCCATACATATTATGATTTTTTATTAGGATTCAATTGTGTAGTTTTTGAGCCAAACTCATTGATCCATATTTCATGAGTAGTGTTTCACACAAAACCATCTTTCATGAGCACGAATGGTCCAATTAGCACTCATTGCTCCATATTTCATGAGTAGTGTTTTACACAAAACCATCTTTCATGAGCATGAATGGTTCTCTTAGCACTCATTGCATCTAGGTGATGCTCATAGGGTTAAAGCATTAGAACATCCTGAGAGGTCACCCATCCAAATTCTACTTTGACTCAAGCACACTTAACCATGGAGTTTCCCCCAAGATCAATCCCACTTAGCTTGCTACCACATTTACAAAATGATGCTCATAGGGTTAAAGCATTAGGGCATCCTGAGAGGTCACCCATCCAAATACTACTCTGACTCAAGCACACTTAACCATGGAGTTTCCCCCAAGATCAATCCCACTTAGCTTGCTACCACATTTACAAAACCTTTAGCAAGTGTTGTGCCTTAGTCCATGCATAGTTTTTAGTTCATTCCATTCAACCCAGTCAATATCAGGAAAAAAAAGGTCCTCAAAGGTTTCAATACCTATTAGGAATCTCTTCAAGAACAGAGCACCCCTTGATTTGGCCTACAAGTCTACATTTAACAGCTAAGGTCATCTTTGATAACCACAAGGAGTATAAGCTGTAGAAAAGTTGAGCCCATGGATTGGTTCTTTTTTCTTTCTCTAAAATTGAATTTCAATATAGGATTTTCAAAGTATGTTTGCAAACATTAGCAGTTAATGGCAGCATTTCTTCACCATAGTAATAGATCATAGTGATGCAAGAAGAATTGAGTGCACCTAATTGTTATTGAAGTATAGATTTTTCCTTGTAAGTGTCTTCAAAAGTACTAGGATCTTGGATACTGCTAGAGCAGTGTAGTTTCTTATTGCATTATTCCAATTTGCTTTTGTATGTTCTTTTTATTTTAGTGTACAGTATTACATTCATGAATTTCAAGTACCTTAGGAATTCTATAAGCACAAAATGATAAATGAAAGTCTATATTCTGTTTTAATATTCAAAAAACAAACGTTTTAATCCAGGAGACACTTCATATGCACCCTTTGGAAAGTGAGGAGAAAGGCCATTATGATCCAGAGCTTGGTTCAAGAGGCAAGTCTATTCAAGAAAATAATAAAGAAGAAACTACCAAAACGAAACAAGTGCACAAGAAATCACTACTTAAGAGCTGGCCAGTAATGTCATCAATTATTGTTTATTGTGTTTTCTCTCTGCATGATATTGCATATTCAGAGGTATGGAATACCACGTTGACTGTCAAATAGTTACCATTTAATTGCAAAAATTCCAAATATTACATACTCTCTAACTTGAGTAACTTTTACATTTGTAGATATTTTCTCTTTGGGCTGTAAGCCCTAAAGAATATGGAGGATTGAGTTTTACAACTAGTGATGTTGGAGAAGTTTTGGCAATCACAGGTAATATACCAAGTCTTTACCATTCTAATGAGACTTTCTTGCTAGTGCTCATATTGATATTTACCTCATATAAGCATATATTCTTGATTAGTATGAACTTAATACTTGTATCAAACAAGGTTGTCCAAAATTATTGTATGTTTTAGAGTTTTATGGGTATGAGAAGCATTCAAGATTGCTAGCAATTCAAGATTTTGAAAATCCAATTCAATGATGTTTGACCAAATTGACATAGTCGATAGAAACTGAAATATTTTAGTTTATAGTTTTTCCCTAGTACTTACTAAGCTTTTTTGAAAAGTTTGTCGAGAGATTTGAGATTTAAGATGAAGAACCTTTAATTACCGTGTATTGACTGTGCTCCATGGAATTCCTTCTTTCATAGGCCTGCGTACATATCTGATCCTTGAGATCAAGATCACATGTAATTTTCTGTTTTAAGTTAATTTGATTACTAGGTTTAACCATTGGTGGTTTAACTTACAAGAGGCATTCATTAATTGTGTATTCTCAATTCATTTGACCTATTGGATCATCAAAAAATAAGACTCTGAAACTATAAAATACTATTTATAGAACAAAAGAAGTTCAACATTTTGCTCAAATGGAAAGATATCCAATGATGCATATGTATATTGACATCATTGCAGTTAGAGCATAATTCAGCTATTGTAATTCATAGCACTTTTATTTGCTTACTGCTATTACTGCCCGTTGCTATCTATTGCTGTCATATCTGCTATAAATCATGGTTGTCACATAAATCTGAAATGTTTGTTAAAATAATACATTTTTCTGCATTTATTTTATTACTGGGAATCATCTATTTGAGCTTGATAAATGTAAAACCTTGAAATTCTTATTTTTAATGTTGTGATTTATAAATTGAAGTTTTGAGCTGTCAAAATATTGGATTTTTTATACTCTAAATAAATGACCACTCTTCAATCATTCTCATCTTTTGGTTATTTTTGAAGGTGTTGGGCTACTGATATTCCAACTTTTTATCTTCCCACCACTTGCAAATCTTGTTGGAGCTATTCTTGTAACCCGTTTATCAGCAGTATGAATTTTTCCTTGGCTTTCTTCAGAAGAGCATATATTTTTATTTTATTAGCTTCCAAAACGTAATGTTTTTATGGTTTGATAGAGAGGTTTTAAGTTACATACCATGATACAAAATATTGACATAATGTGCATTGAAATGCAGTTATTGACTATACCAGTATTGACAATCTACCCATTTCTGGCCATGTTATCTGGCATTTTTCTATGGTTGGCGCTTAATTGTGCATCTTTGATGAAAAATATACTTGGTGTAAGTATTTTGATATTCATTTGTGGGTATTGTCGATTTCAAAATAGTAAATTAAAAACATAGTTGCTTGTCATTCATTTTTGACAATCTCATGTCTAATTGATTTCCTCAAATGTCCTTATGTGACCTTTCTTGTTTGTAGATCATGTATGTAATTATCCTTATATATGAAAAATACCATTCTATTCTTTGAACAAGTAAATTCCTAGCCTATTTTCCCACATTCTGTAGGCAATTTATTTACACAATTGTGATGTTTTAAATGTGATTTCATAAATGTCCTTCAAGAGTAAGTATTAAATGTTATTTCATAAATATTAGCATTGAGGTAATCTTGATTTACTTTCAGCCAAGGCTAAACAAATTCTCCTCAAGCGTTGAGAACATGTTTTTCATGTGAAAGATCAATATTGAATTTATATCATTTTTAATTTTTTTTAAATAGTTCAATCTCTACATCCATGAATGAATATACAAGTAGTCTTTCATTGAGCTCAATGGTATCTATATGATGACATTCACTACCTTCAAGCATGTACTCTTAACTTCTAGATTAAAAAAAGTCTCCAAAAATTTACCAATGCTTGACATTGTTCTTGAAACACTTTATGTTATACAGCACTACTAGATTCTCCTAAAGTCCATGCAGAAATGGTCATTTCTGAACTTGATTTGCATTAATGCCATTAAACATATATATTGTCTTGAAGCCATGAGAAAGATGTGATTTTGTGTTGAGAGTTATCCACATGTAGCTGTGTTTGCACCCCTATGGAACTTTTCATACTCCACTTATTTTTGCATGCTTCGTCAAGTTCATCTGTCAATTTGCTGCATATAGATGTAGAACATCGAAGTTATGCCTTGGCTGCTTGCCTTGTTTTGAGTAAGGTTTTTTCATTTCCAAGGTTGTGTTGTTGGTTTGTCATTCTAGGGTTGTGTTGTATGTCAATATTACCAATGAAATTGAAGAGTAGGGATAGTGATCCAAGGCTTTTTTTGTATTAGTCATGAATCTGCCCAAGTGAATGTGAAATGTCCCAGTGATTTGAAAACTGCTAGGGACACCCAGAGCATGTGCTTGATGACAATCTGCCATTGCAAAACCCAGTGGAGAGCGTAACTATAGGGAAAGGACAGAGAAGGTGAAGTTTTTTAAGTGATTGGACAAGTGACAAGGACATGCTAGGAAGGTGAAGAGGTAACAAGTCATAAAGTGTGCTCAGCATGTATAAACCATTGTTTCAAGTGGCAGCAGATTGCCAAGAGCACACCTCATGTCTTCTAACCCTTTTGGAAGTGACAAAGATCAATAAGGAGTATGCTTTGTGTATTCTAACCAAATTTAAAGTGATGAAGATGAAAGAAGAGTGTGCTTACCAGGTTTAAGACATGTTTCCAAGTGACAAAGAGATATAAGGAGCATGCTTTGATAGTCGTATCCAGGTTTAAGTGGCAGAAGAATTGCAGGAGTCAGCCTAGCAGGTATTAAAAACTTTAAGTGGTTAAGAGTCTTAAGACACATGGAGAGCATGCCTATCTTGTTTAAGTCAGTTTCAAGTGGCAGTGGTATCCCAACAGTGTACTTGAAAGGTGGAAAACAAATTTAAATGGCCAAAGGTCACCAGCAGAACACTCTTCTCCTCTTTTGGCCAGGTTAGAACCCCAGAAGCACACCTATTTCAGTTTCAAGTGACTGATACATTTCAAGCACATGTACAGAAGGTTTTCATGTTTGGTTGTTGTCACAAAGAAGTCATTCAGCATATCAATTGTTTCTGCAGTATTTAACAACAGTGCATCATTTGGCATTCATTTATGACAAATAGTAGAGCTACTACACTTGTTACTTAGACAATAAAAACACTCTTTGGTGGAACTAAATCAGTGCAGCTATATGACAGTAGGCATGCTTATTTGTTTCTGATTTCGATAGAAGTTTGTAAGGTGTTCTAGGAGGTGAGTTTAGCAATAAGTCATCGTATAAAGGCTGTCACAGGACTTTACAGCAGGTTGAAATTTTCGATAATTCAAACAGCAATACGCATCAGATTGTCCAAACATTAGGGGATTTGAGAGTATGATCTTCATCAAGGAGGATTATGTTGGGGTTTTGGCATGCTGCATTGGTCATGCTCTATGGTTCACAATATTGAAATTGATAGAGCAAAGACAAATTATTTACCATGGCTTCAAATATAAAATGCTATATGACATTATTTCATTGGACCCGGGAAAATTACATTGTTTGAACTTTGTATAATAGCTAATAAAGCCTATCAAATTTTTCCATGCACCAACCACCTAACAACTACTCTATTTGATCTCCATACAAGAAATTACCACAACTAACATCTAACTCATAACATAAGATTATGTTTTTAATAACTATTACTAACCATTGTTTATTGTAAACTACTAAATATACTAGATTTAAGATTTAAATCTCAACATTTACCCCGTATTACATCAATCTAAACAAAGGACAAAACATTGCATGGACTACACACAAAGATCCATTTGGAAATTCGATGAAGTGGCTCCACCAAATCTCTGAACTCACCCAAAGCACACCAAGCTGATTACATGGATGTCTTGACTATTGAACCTGCAAATCCTCTTTGTCACATGAGAGAACAAGTCCCAATTTTCATGCACAATGAGAGAAAAACTCTTCTCTTAGAGATCACCCTCCTTTGAGAGTGTCAAAATCTTTACTCTAGTTTCTATACAATGAGAAGAACTCTCCTTTTAGAGTCCACACTATAAGAGTGTTAAATTTCTGCTCTAGTGTTGTAGGAACCAAATCCCTCCTCTAGTGTTGTGGGAACCAAATCCCTTCTCTTGTGCATAGTAGGAATAAAACCAATAATGTGGATAATTTAATCTTACCACTCTCAGTAATTATACTATCCACAAAACTAGTCCACACTATAAGACTGTTAAATTTCTGCTCTGGTGTTGTAGGAACCAAATCCCTCCTCTAGTGTTGTGGGAACCAAATCCCTTCTCTTGTGTATGGTAGGAATAAAACCAATAATGTGGATAAATTAATCTTACCACTCTCAGTAATTATACTATCCACAAAACTAGTAAATATAGATTCACTAACCACTCCTCTTTTAGTGATTACACTATCTAAAAATACCACCAAGAATTGCCAAGCCTCCCACTTCTATTAAGGGACACAAATGTGGTGGTGCTTCTCAAACAATATACCATCTTGGAGTGAGAAGCTAGCTTGAGATGGGGAAATTCCTCTAACCGCTTGTGTCCTCCAATCTCCTCTTTGACTTCTTTAAGTTCCATCCACCATATGTAGCATTAGAATCTCCATGTACCACCAAGAACACAACTTTGGCATGACAAGTAAAGTGTGCAACATCAAACATAATAAATATTTGCAAGGTGTCAATTCTCATTGAAAATGCACCTTTTACAATGTGACCTTTATGTGTATACAAAATGTCCTTATAACTCCTTTGTACAACAAATAAGGGATAATTTTGAATGCACCTTATAAAAGAAAGTGAGGGAAGAGGAACTTGAACATTTGACTCCTTTCTTCAATATTTAAACAAAAAAATTGCTATCACCTACTTTGTTGTTTATGTCAAGTTTGACTATGCTATTGCCAATGCAAGTTTTGAAGATATTTTTCTGAATAAAAAGGTAAAGTACAGTTAAAACATCAACAAATCAAACTGCCAATATCAAATCACAAACCACTAGCTTCACCTTGCATTCAAACTTCTATGTGGCCTTGTTGCTCCTCCAAACAAATACTTCTTCCAATTGTGTGTACACGTCTGCCTTGTCATACAAATTAATGGGATTTCACCAAAGTTCCAATCTGAACAGCCTTGATGTTGGCTTTGTTTGCCTTTGTTTACCACCATATTAATGTCCATTGTGATGAGTTCCCTTGTTGGTCAACCTACAAAAACAGAATGCTTCAAGTTCGAAAACAAAGAGGAATGCCGTTGGTATTGTTATCCCATGAAGACTTGGGACTTGCCAAGATTTTCCTGAAATTGAATTATACTGTGAGATAGAAGAGGAAAGGTATTATGTGACTTTTTACCCAAGAAAAGAGAAAGTTATGAAATAATCCTTTAGAATTAAAATGGAGATAGAAAAATAAAGGATATTATAATCCTTTGGTTAAAATAGAGATTAACAAAGAATATTTATAAAAGGCCTTTTAATAAGGGAGGAATAAATTTATTTTATTAAATAATTACTAAATGCAACCTTTGTGAGAGGGTTTTATGGTTTGAAAACCACCCCTTAAGGCTTATATAAAGCATCATGTGAGACTTGGAAAGGGGCATGGAGATCACTCAAGGGAGAAGGTGGTTTCATGGGCTATGGGCATTGGAGAAGGGGGCACATAGAGTGTGTCCAACTTAGGGCATAGAGTACACCCAGGATTGTCTTGGCCATGGCTTTGGTGTGAGTAGGCACATGTTGCATTTTTTCACAAATTCTCCATGGTGTGCCATGGCTATGAGGGCCAATACCATTGAAATCTTCCTAGAGTGAGAGTGACCATTCCAAGTGCTTTGATTTAAACAAGTATTGAAAACCATTAATGATAAAAGATATTGAGAATATTTTATCTATTTTTTGATATTAGTTTGATTGAATTATGTGATTGTGTCATTCAATTTACTAAATTATTTCCTTTAGAGTTCTTACCAAATTATTACATGTGTAGTTTACATTGGTTATATATATATATATTTAAGTTACATGTTTTGAAATTGGTTCAGGTTGGGGTTTGAGGGTCCGATTTGCAGATTTGGTCAAACTTTTTTTTGGGATTGATTCATTTTGGATTCATTTAAGAAAACCATATAAAAATCAGAAATATGTACATATTTGTAGTAGTAATTAAGTTCAAAATACACCACATGTAGCATCTTATATTATATAATAAACAAAACCACCATATTAATAGTCAAATATTAGTCAAACTCAAATGTCATGATATATATTAAAGTGTAAAAATAATAATGTCAAGTGTAAACAATCAGCCATCATTGATAAAAAATCATGGGTCTTCAAAAATATCATCATCACCATCCATATTAGATGATGTAGCTAGTGGTAAATTAGAGGAACCACAAATAGTGACAGTGGCATTGGCATTGACACTAGCACTCCTATGCTCACTAGCTGGCTCAAAGTCATCGTTAACATCCAGTGCAGCAAAGTGGGAAGTGGAAGCATCCAAGTCAATATTATGCTCTAGCTTGATATCCCACTTCCTTGTGTCCCCTTCTTTGTAGCCACTTTGTTTGTGTGTAAAGAGCTGCAAGTTTGAATGCACATACACCAAGTCCTCTACCTTTTTGAGTGTAGTCGATTGTGCTTTATTGAGTGATGGAGTATGTACTCCAATTCCTCTCAAATGCAAATGAACTAGCGACCTATTAAGACAAAATTAGAGAGTTAAGAGTTACACAATTTAAAATTTAAAACTATAAAATTAAAATATAACTAAAAGTTAAAAGATAAAAAGATTTTTTTATAAAACATGTGATATAATGTTGATCGCAAGAGGTTGTAGGTGTGTGAATGGTTGGCATGGAAGTACCACCAACTATGTGCATCAACCATATACTTGTCCTAAAGAGCATCAAGACCACAGTTGTTGGAGCATGCAAAATCCATGAACTCAACCCTCATTGCATCCCATGTGTCACGATCCATGAAGAGTCTGTGGTGAAGTGTTGCCTTATACCTTTGACTAACTTCGAAATCTCTATATGGGGCAACTCTTGTTGCCACAAAAAGGAGGTCAACACTATAATATTTGGGACTCAATGCAAAGGAAAGATGTAGTGGAGTGGTCATTTTGTTCCATCTCTCTTCAATGATTTTGTGTAGTTATTTGAAGAATTTTTCTTTAGGATCTTTCTCTTTTGCATTTATGAATCATGATGACTTTCATCTTCTCAATCATCAAGTCAATTCCATCATATACCTCACCCAAACAAAGCCTATCCATGTCGGTATAATGAATCATGCTCAATATAGGATTAGTGAAATTGAGGATATACCCAACACGATCCCATCGAATGTCATCTAGGATCATTTTCCTAACCTTTTTTGCCCTTGTAGTGCTAGATTGCCTCCATATAGACTAATTTGGGATGATGACCATGTTGGAAAGTGCCTTAGGAACCTTCACAAGTCATCTCAACACAATTGTGTTGGAGGCAAAATGGGTCTCAGCAACTTGTTTGAAAATCAAAACTAAGAACAAATATTTTCAAAAATTAAAATTAAAAAGTTTACTAAAAAGTAAAATGAAATATATTTATGGGGTTGACCTCGCAATGCAACGGTAGTTGCAAGGCAACATGTTTTGCTGCATCAGGTGTTCGAATCCCATGGCGGTATGGGATGTTGATTGCATGAAGGAGGCTTGGTGGAGGACGTGGATGAAGATCAAATATTGCTACGGGGTGAAAGGCAGAAGGAAGAATCGGTGGCGAGTGGAAGTTTAGTGATCGAGGATGGTGTGACAGCGTTTGGCTAGTTGCAGGTGGCAATAGGCTGGAGGAGTATCGATGGAGGAGTGTCGACGGTGAGCAGGGATGAAGGTAGTATCATAGGGGAGGAGACAGAGGAGTAGAAGAGAGGAAGAGAAGAGAGGAGGAGGTAAGGAGGAGGAAAGGAGGAGAATCGAAGGTGGTAGGTAGAAAGATGGAGGAGGTGGAAGTAGAAAAAGGAGAGGAGAAGAGGAGTAAGGAGGCATAGGGGAGGAGAGGAGGAGGAGAGGAGGTGTAAGGAGGTAGAGGGAGGATAGGAAAAATACGGAGGAGAGGAAACAGAGGAGAAGAGGTGAAGTAAGGATGCATAGGAAGGAGGAACGAAGATGGAGGTTGAAAGTAGAAGGAAGAAATGTTGGGGATGAGGTCCCCTGAATGTGGCCTCACTAGTTCATAGCTCCAGTCAAAAGCGTTCACCTATAAAAAAAAATGAAACATATTTATTATTTAACTCACCTTCAACAACTCCAATTTTGAGAATGTTCTAAATATGCCTTGTGACATATGGTGGTTGGTGACGAACATATGGATCTCTTTGGCCTTAGCATACACCTAATTGATCCAATCAATTTTGGTGCCAATTTTTTGTAGCATAAAGTTGAGGGAGTGGACAACATAAGGTGTCCAAAAAATGTGTATAATACTCCTCAACTAATAACCCAACTGCTCTACAATTTTTGGCATTGTTTGTTATAACTTGCCAAAACATTTTGATGGCCCATTTCCTCAATGGCTTGACAAAGAGTGCTAGCAATAAATGCACCATCCTTCACCTCCCCTTCATAATCTAGTACTCTCAAAAACATTGCCCCTTTAGAGGACATTGCACTAACATTGATCAATGGCTGATTTTTTGCATCTTTCAATTCATTAGAAAAAATGGAAACCCTTGTTTCGACCCATGAATCTCTTATGGGATTCAAAAAGTCCTCTACAAATTTCACTTCATTTTTCAATAAGGTGCTATGGACCTTCTCAAAACCTAAGCCCTACCCTTTTGAAACCTCATTAATTGCTTTCATCATTTGTTGCTAATATGGTGAGCCAACAGCTTTGAATGCCAATCCATTCACATAGACACATCTTGCTATGTGTTGATCGACAATCTTTCGAGACTCATTATGAAATTCCATTTGCAATGGTCCCTTTGATCTCTTATGTGTAGAGGCCATGGGTATTTACGAGTGCAAGGCTGCTGCTGATTGCAAGTTAATGACGAACGAGTTGAAAAAGCTTCAGCTTAAGTATCTTCCTCAGAGGTGTACTTATGATCCTTTGGGTCATTATTCAACACGGTTGGAGTGAAGCAATTCACATAGGGTAGCACTTGAGGACTGGGTCAACTGCGAGGATGAGTTTGAGGTGCGTCGACGTCATTACTGCTAGCTTACTCTCCCACATCTTGCTGATTTCTTGTCAAAAGATGTGGAGGGTTTTTCAGATGATGACGAAGAGGTACTACTCAATTCATTCATTAAAGACCAAGTTGCTCGCCAACCACTTCACCAACCTGATTGGTATGTCAAGGAGAATACTTCAATTAAGGACTTGTCAAAATTAGTTATTAAAACAAGCATGTACTTCTTGGAGAGCAAGCGGAAGCGAAGGGCAATTCCAGTTACAAAGCCGCCAATAGGGTTTTCTTCACTACCTTCTACTTCCAGGTCGAGGCCTCGAGTTAAAGTTGTCTTGAAGCCGCCTGAGGGAGTCAAAGTTAGTGGAAACTCAAAGGAGAAAAGCATCACAAAGCAAAAGCAGGTTGAGAAAACAACAAAAATCCCAGTGGAACTAGTGGTATAGGCTGAGGCTGATTCATCTCCAGGTCCACCATTTTCTCCACGGTCATCTCCTATCGACATTGATTCAGAGCCTGAGTCTCCAATTCATGAGACTTTTATTCCGGTTGATCCGCCAGTGGTTGACACATCAGGAGCAGCTTCTCCTCGAGAAGGCAGCGTTGATCATTCATCTTGGCTCGAGAGGCCATTGGGAAGAGAAAGGCGTAGGCCTTCATATCAGCTTGACTTGTCTGAGTTTGGCGATCCTTATCATGATAGGTTGAGCAAGAGAGTCAAGAAGCAGGTGAACATTAAGAAGACTCCTAAAGCGGAGATCGTCATTGAAGTTGCTAAACCACCAGAAGGCAAGAACCTGGACGAAGTTGAAGTTTGTGATTTCACCTTCGTCAAAGCGAATCTAGGCAGGAGCACTCGACACGTGGATGTGAGCCTTTTCAAGGTTGTCGCGAGTAATCTGGAGGAGCGTGTCATGAAGGATGGAGAAGATAAAGCAGCCCTCAAGGCTGAGAACAGACAATTCCGACAATACATCTCAGATCCACTTCATGGGAACACAGGATAGGCACCTTTACTCCCACAACTTTGACAGGCAGCCGCAAATCAGCAAAGACTTGGTCATTTGGTCAATCACGAGAAGCTTCTGGACAATTGGATTGAAGACTTCATTGTTACAGGATGGTACCTCCTCACAAAGATATACCAGTTGAGGTTCGATGCACATGAACTTCGTCAGAAGATTCAGTAGCTTGAGATATTCATAGCAGAACACAAGCCGAAAGACTTGATACTCATATCTCAACTGGTAGTTGCCCATGACGCCATTGAAGCAGAGGAGGATAAGAAGAAGGTTTTCACTTGGAGAGAACATCTGTTCAAAGTGGAAATGTATGATAGGATCTCTGCAAAGATGGCCACACTTCAGAAGAGTGTTGTTACAACTCTCAGACTTATCAGTGAGTTCATCACTCAGATCCCATGCCATTATTAGCGTGAGGATGGTACATGCACTGAGTTAGAGGCAATTCAGGTTGAGTTTGAGAAACTGGTTCGTGATAACCTAGTTGGAGAGCCTAAGGCGTCCAAGTTGGATGACTTCTCAGTGATGACTACCTGTTTCAACAAGGCGATTGCAAAAGTTAGAGATAGTCAGAGGGCAATCAGGGATGGAGAAAAAGAGGTGAACAGGTAGTTCATCGTCGTGGATAGCGTCAAAGTGCCAGAGGATGATATGATCGACAATTTCTTGGAGAAGGCTTGGAGAAGGCTTGTAGAAGACATCCAGTTAGATCCCGCAGTTATTTACAAGGATGAGTCAAAAGTAGCAGTTAGCTCAATGTCATTTCTTGAGTTCTCATTACTGATCTCATTCTTAGAGATATCTTCGCAGGAGGATGGACTTTTAGCTAGAACCAGTTGACTGATGGTAGTTATTAGTTAACTTTCTTTCAATAAGGACGTGCATGTTGCACATGTCCATTTAGTCTTGTTTGTATCGGTTAACTGATAGTAGCTTTCCAGTTAACTGTATAGTTTTATTTATTTAGACTTAGAGAATAAAATCTCGCATGCTTGTGAGATTGTAGTTGACTCAAGGTGATTTTAGGGTTCCTTACACCTTTGATGTCTATAAATAAGAGCTCTTTGCTCATTTGTAAATAACTTTTGCACGAGATAGTAATATATGCTGCACCACCTTGCTTAAAATATTGTTGTTTTGTATTTGTTCATGAGCTTTTATTGTGATAATAAATAGTTGCACCACCTTGCCTGAATGTTATGATCATGGTGTTTGTTCAAACTTAGTTAAATGGAGTTGCTAGTTTGATCGTTTATTTTATGCGTTTCTCGCCAATGCAATTTGCTGTCCTAGTTTGCTACCTTGTGTTGTGTTAATAGTTGTTCTTTCAATCTATGCCTCAGATAGGGGTCCCTCCTCGGAAATTTGGAAAGAAGAATTATCGTCTAAGTGTCATTACTAATAAGCTTGTTACATATCTACGCCTCGGATAGGGGTTCTGTTGACGTGTTTTTTATGACGACATCAACACAAAATAAAATGTCCAACGGTCACTCTATTCCCTCTTGATCAAAGTATTCCGCATGCTAAGATTGCGTGAAAGTTCATGCGTTCAACTCCAAGGTTCCTTTAACGCGAATAGACTCAGTTGGCTAATGTGAATATGCTGGGTATTCAAGGGGACTTACGTAGTTGTTCGATTTTGTGAAGCAATTAAGACATGAATGATTTGACAATATTGCTCTGACTCCTAAATTAATCGGGAAATACTGAATTTAAAGGGATAGGGATAGGGATTCTACAAATCTACTTCTAAAGGGTGGAGGACGAGGATCGACTTAAACAATCTTCAAACCAGACTTTGCTTCGTCTCCTTTCGGACAACTCTGACAAAGTTGGTGCAATCTTCAAAGGATGAGAAAGGTGTTCAAATTATGACACAACATGTTCATACCATCACCACGATGCATACAGACATATGAGCCACAATTGAAGTTAAGTGCTAATACTCCAGTTGACCACGCAAGGCGAACTTACCATCAGTAAGCTCGCTAGTGGTATGGATGAAAGAAGATATGCTCAAATCGCAGCGCCACACTCCACAATTAACAACTACTTGCATAAAACAAAGTCTACTCTACTCTATCTACTTGAATTGGAAAGACGAACAAGCCTTGCTAGCTACTCACAATAGAAGATAGAACCACCAAACAATGATAATTCTTTATATTATGAGAGTGTTCACAACAACTTCTTACAAAGTCCTCAATGGGAAAACTTCCTTTCCTCCTCAATCTAAGCTAACTTCTAAGCTAAATGCTATATGCCTTCTATTCTCTAGCTCAACTCTATCTCTGATTCAATTCTAGTTCTAATTATTTACAAATGAGGGGGGATGCCCCTTTTATAGTTAGCCCATTTCAATGGACGGTTCGGATTCAATTACAATAAAGGGCTTAGATCGAGCCACCTATGCCCTGATTAGGGTTTCTGCCCTAAAAACCGCCACTGAGGGGAGTGGGGTAATAAATGAACAAAAGATTCTCCACTCCCCACTATGAGCAATTAATGCCCACTATCTTCTTCTAGAAGATCCCCATCAAGCAGAGCGTTCCCACTGTCTCGTTCTCGAACTGCAAACTCGATCAACCGGGCCAACACCGCCTCAACCTCCTGAACTGAAATTGGTGGAATATGGTTGAGCTGAAATTCCAAGACTGCTACCGTTTGTCCGTGCCGAGTGTAAGACTTCCTCCATGCCACCAAGGCGTCCTGGGTATTCTGGATTATACTGGAGAAAGTGGAGACATTCTCAAAGTCATCCTAGACAAGCGACCTTGCAGCTGAGAAGAATGGAGCCAATTTGCCTCTCAAGCTATCAACAATTATTTCCTCTGGAGCCAGCCTCCTAGCAAATATAGCCTCCAGTGTATTAAGAACTCCCTCCAAGATGTTACCCATTGCTTTCCTAGTTCTGGCTGAATCTGCCCTTGCTGCATCATGAAACCCACGGCCTGTGACCACCGAGGAGTACCAACTGGTGAAATCATACCTGTCACCATCCTGAATCACACCTCCATCCACCAAAGTCTGTAGAGGTATATGCATCAAAGCCCCTAAACGAAGAACAGTCTTCGTCCGATAGATGCGGGTATCGCCCCAGGCTTGATCTACAATATCCATGCGCGTCAAAATATTAGAGGCCTGCTGATAAGCATCGGCGAGGTCCTCCATAAATTTCTCTGTATCAGCTCGAACATGGCTAACCCATTTGTCTACCTCTGTCTCCATCTTCTTTAGGTCTTCCAAGCCAATAACAGACTCCATCGGAAGCTCAGGTGGGAGTTCTACTGCTGGGTCCGCCTGTTCACCTGGACGCGCTAGAATTTGCACATATCCAATCAAGGTTTTGTGCTCTCTCTTTAACTTCTTATACTTCCCTTCTGTTCTGAGCAATTGGTCCTTCAGCACCTGATAGGAGTTATCAAACTCCTTGACAATTTGGGCTCCCGTAGGACGACCCAACTCTACAGTGGTGATCACATAGTTTTCGGGCCTCTCCTCGGCTCGATCATATTCCTCCCTTGGGACAGCAACTTGGAGTGTGCGGGAGCCTGACTTGTCAGTCGAAATCTTCGAGAATTTTCTGGCTCTCTTCTTTTCTGGAGGCGCACTAATTCTTCTGAGGAACTCCTCCATCTCGACAGCTGGATCTGTATCATCCTCGAGGTCTCTTCTCATTCTCTTCGAAAGCCAATCCGGCACTATCTACTGTGGATTGCAAATGACGAGGGGCTGCTCTTCTGTTGCCTCCACCTTGTGTACTTCTTCTCTTCTTGCACTGTTCTGTTCGGGCTCATCATCTTCCACGAGCTGCGTATCTCCTGACCCTTGAGTCCTCTGTTTTGTGTTTTCCTCTTCCTCCAATGTCATGTCCAACATTTGTTGGAAACGAGTGTCAGCCACTGTTTCCTCTTCTTCCTCTTGTCGGCCAGCCCTGGATGCACTGACGCTTATACTATCTGATTCTCGGATGTTGGGTTGATCCACCTCCTCAAGCTCCCGCTCTTCACCCAATCCTGCCCTCTGATCAGCAAATAATGAAATCCCTCTGAAACTCGAAGACTAAGCTTGTGAGTGCATAGGTGATGCTTGTTCCATCCTCAACGGTATCGGCTGGGTTGGTACTTCTACTTGTGCTTCCGGTGTTTGAGCAACCTGTTTTCCCCTTCTCACTGATAGCGGCCTTGGGTCACCCATCAAGTTATAAGTAAGGGCGATCGATCTGCTCTTAAGTCTGCATACATGTCTGTCGACCCAAGCTCTTGTGAAAGTCAACACCGGAATAGAGAGCATGTCCAAGTCCATGATTTCTGGCTCGGACCAATCAGGTGGTGGGACCGGAGTATCCCTGATTGAACCATAGCCGGGTTGTATAACGTTGACATCCTCTTCCACTTGGTCGGGAACTGGGATGATCTCACATTCCCTAATCAATTTGAGGGGAAGCCTGGAAAACATCCTTTTCCTTATTTCAACCTCATCAACAGCATTTGCCCAAAAGTCCTCAACGTGGGCCCTGTGCCGGTACTCAACGTTTTGTATCATTCGGATGTTTCTGTAAGGATCGAAATCCTGTCTGCCGGTGTGATACGATAGATGATAGAATTGCAGCTCATCCTCTGCCTCTCGAGCTGCCTGCAAGGAGGGACACACCTCAGTGGAATTTCCCATGGCAATAGGAAAGTCAAATCCACCCTTCTTTTTCTTCTTCTGAATCTTATCATAGGCGATCAATTGCCTAGATATTTCCAGCATTATAATGTGATCGGTGGGGTACCTTGGTAGCCGATATGGATACGAAGTGAACCCTTGCAGCCTAATGTAAGTGAATTTCGGAAATTGGATGAGCCAATATCCGTATTCCTTGATCAATGCTTGTGCCTCTTTGGATATTCTTTGCTGCGTTCTCCGTTGAAGGGTCCTCGTGATGTGCATTGTGAATGCACCATTAGCCCGTTTGTAACTAGCAGGGTTGGTTAGATGTAATTGCGTGTAGGCCTCATGGATTTTGAACTGATCAGGTGCACAGCCTATTGGCTCCTTGTATGTAATCCCTCGGTACTTGGTCATTCTTGCCAGCATATATATCACATACGAGCTCATGTAAAAGGTTTTCGTCCCCCTCAGACTCCTGAACTGTTCATCTATGTTATCATTGATCATTCTTGCCCAGTCAACACACTCCTTTCCCTCCAAGATGACCTCGATGAAGTAGAACATCCAAGGCTCAAAGAAGTAGGCTTGTGCACTCCCATTTATTCGGCTCAGCATCATCATCAAGTCGCAGTATTCCTGTTTCACATCTTCGGCAATTATCTGCTTTGGGAGTTTAGTGCGAGGTGGCTTTGGCTTCTGCATCCAGACTCTGTTGATGACTGCAGCAACCCTCTCGAAAGAGGTCGAGTACATTTTATCCGCCCTCTCCTTTGATCTGTACAGCATCTTTTCGGCGGTAGGAATCCCAAATGCCTCTCCGATGGCATCTGACGTGAAGTTGGCAAGCAATTTGCCATCCGGAGAGACAATGGTCCTACGCTCCGGCTTGTAGTAGTTCGCACACTCCATAATTAGCTCCGGGCACTGAATTGCTAGTGGAAAACCAACGGCTGCGTAGATACCACTCTTCATGATGTTATGTGCCGTGATTGACGGTTGATGGCCTCCCAGCGCGTACATCCTAGACTTGAGTGCATTTAGATTAAATGACCCTAGGTTGGTGTCACTTAATCCTGCCAACTTTGAAACAATTGTCGATTTTGGAAGAAATGACTTGGCGAACCTTTTGATCATTGCCTGCCGGGATGAGCTAGCCTTGCCCGTTTTAGTGTTTGCAGCTCTGCCTGCAGCTCTGCTTGTTCCTGCAACATCCTTTGCTCCAGCCATCTGCAAGAATAAGATAGAATAATAATAAGTTAGTTTGCAGATTTTTAATAAAATAAAATAGTCTCCGAGACTGTTGCGGATGTGGAGTTAGCTTTTGAAAATAAAATTCTTCAGCATAATTTTCTAACTCCAAACCTCAAACTGTATAAAAACTCTGAGCTTAAAAAGAAGCTTTCAGCAACTGCACTCTGACTGGCGAAGAAAATTACAGCAAACTAACAACTTTCAGCAATGTGGCTATTTTCGCAGCACAGAATAAATCAAACTTTTGACCACACTTTGTCAACTTCAGCAATTTGGAGAATGAAGAAATAAAGAGGTTGCTGCAATTCTTCTCGACTCCAACAGCGACTAGCTTTCAGCAGCTCAAATAAATAAAATCTGCAGCAACTTCGAGAGTCTCTGCAACTTGAGAAATAAAATCTTTAGCAACTTCGCTCTTAGAAGAATAAAATCCAACCTCACTCTCAGCAACTTCGAAAAAGATTTTGATCTCTCACAAAATTCTTCACTTTAGCAATTCCAAGCTCTTCGAAACGTGTGAAGAAATGAAAGAAATGAAGTTGTTTAAATATCTCTTCGCGAGGAATCCTGCTGAGTAGTGCTAGGGCTATTTTTAGTACCTTCATCAATTCTCCACTCTCTCCGTTTGGCATCTTCCATTTCAGGCGCAGTAGTGGGCTGGTCGTCAGCCAGTCATTATGGCAGTTGCCATTAATGAAGATTCTTTCTTTGTAAAAATTTGAATTTTCTCCTTTGTCTGCCAATTAACTCTTGGTGATTTAAACAACTCGCGAGAAAAATCACTTGACTTGATTGAAAATTCCATTTTAAAATCTTCGCAGTGTTTAAATAAATTTGATTCGAAAAATTCGTGGGAGTTGTAAATTCATTTCCAACTTTTAAAATGTCTGTCATTTAAATCCTCAATTTCATAAAATTTGCCTTAGACATTTTAAATTTTCTCTTTAAAATATTAAACTCTGGGTGATTTAAAATCACTTGCATGTTCGAAATAACTCATCCTCTGAGATTTAATTTCCGTTAGGAAAATAATCTAGGCAAAACGAATTTCCTCTGGAAATATTAAAATTTTCCTTAGGAAATCAGTTTTTCAATTTTGTCAACCCATGGGTGCCTTTTGAACGGGTTCATTTAATCTTTACTTGACCCATGGAAAAATATATCAGTTGCTTCCGCCTTGGAAATAAAACTTCGTCATTGTGTCCACTTCATTTAAATGTCTCTGAATTTTTATTTTTATTTTTAAATTCATCAAGTCATCTTTTCATGCCAAGGGTGTGTTTTTCCCCAGTGAAATGTTATTTCACTTAGAAAATATTTCTAACATTTTCTCTACCATAGGCGTATATTTTTGATGAAATACTTATTTCATTTAGAAAAATTTCTCACTTTACACCTCTGGCGCCCTTGACCCCTTGGCATTTTATTTTATTTAATTTCAAAAATCTCCATGCCTTAGAAAAAATTCTCTTCCTTGGGCGTATTTTATCTCATTCAAATTTAAATTCTACCCCCTAGGAATTTCTCCACTTCATTATCTAGCTTGGGCGCATTTGGGGTGGCAAGCTTTTATTTTTCCACACTTATAAATTTTTACGCCTTAGACTCTTTAAAATTTCATCAGCCTCTTCCAGGGCGCATTTCACATGGCCCACTTTGACTTGAGGGCGCATTTAGCCATGAGAGCTTTCAATCTTTAATGCCTTAGCATTTTTTTTTTTTCATGCCTTAGACTTTTTCAGCAAACTCCTAACTCTTCTTGGGCGCAAATACTACCTCAAGCTTTCACTTTTTGCCTTAGGCGTTTTTGATAAATTCATCTTGGCTGGGCGCATTTAGGGTGGCAAGCTTTTGTTTGAGGGTGCATTTCAATGTCCCTACTTCCACTACATGCCTTAGGCATTTTTAGACTTCCTTTCCCTTTCTTGGAGGTGGGTGCATTTTCATACATGAGCTTTCAAGTTGAGGGTGCAAACTGCCATGTCCACTTTCATTTTTATACTTAGAATATTTTAGGCTATCAATCTTGAGGTGGGCGCATTTTGCCTAGGAAGCTTCCACTTTATGCCTTATGCATTTTTAGGCCTCCAATAACCTTGGGTGCATTTGCTTAGTGAAGCTTAGATCTTTATCATGGGCGCATTTGCTTAGTGAAGCTTTGATCTTTATCATGGGCGCATTTGCTAGGGGTTGCTTTGATTTTCATGCCTTAGAAGATTTTTATGCTACCACCTCAGCCTTGGGTGCTTTTTCATGTCCAGCTTCAACATTCCTCATGAGGGCGCTATTTGAAGGTGAAGTTTTGATTTTACACTTAGAATATTTTGACCTTTTCAGTCTGCCTTCACATTCTATTTTTAGTAAGTCCTTGCTTCTCTGACTTCCATGGCTCCGTTTTGCCTGAAAATTTCATCATCTGATCTTCTTCGCCTTGTGAACCTGTTTTGCTAGTTCTCTGCCTTGACCTGCTATTTATAGCCACCTGCTATTTATAGTAAGTTCTTGATCTTTTGACTTCAGTAGCTCTGTCTGACCTGAAACTTGCAACGCCTGATCCTGATAACTTGAGTGTCGCTCTGATGCCAACCTCGAGTGCAGACCTGCTATTTATAGCCGTGCCCTGACTTACTAAAAATAGTAAGTTCTCCGATTCCGCTCAAACTTTGCCAGCAGGTGCCTTGAAGTATGCTGACATTGGTGGGGTACTTCGTTCTGGCAATTTTTGGATTTTACCCCCTATAAAAGTGGAAACCCTAATTTGACTTGCATGTATCCCAAACGGTCTCCGTTTGACTTTATTTCTTCTGCATGTCGCTCTGTACGCCGAACTGAAGTGTTGGGTGGCCAGGGTGAAACTGCTAGTTATAGAAACTTCCTGAAAAGTGACCAATCCATTGCCGGATGATTTTGCATGTCATATTGCCTGTGGGATCTCAAGAAACCTAGAAAAACCCAGAAAACTGGTCTGCATGCGGGCACTGGCCAAAAATAGTAAGTTCTCGAAACTTGATCTTCTCTGCTTGCATGTCACACTGTTGCGAAGCTCTCGAAAAACCCAGAAGGAATATCCAGACATGCGTTAGAGAATTCTGCATGCAAACCCTAAAAATAGCCTCCGAAGCCTGAACTCTGAAAGTGATCGTCTCAGTTTGCATGTTATATCGTTGCGAAGGTTTCGAGAAACCCAGAAGTAATCTCCAGACATGCAATGAAGAATCATATGTTTGACCCCTGAAAATGACTCCTGAAGCCTGAACTGCTAAAAATAGCAAGTTGTCTGATCTGGCTCAAAATTTACGTGCAAGCAGCTTGATGTGCTCTGAATGTGTCGAAGCTGAAAGAATTCCAAAATCTTGCTGAAACGGTCCCCAATTGAGTACTTACTATAAATAGTAAGTTGTCAAAATTCGATAAAAATTCAATGGGACTTTGCTGGATGCCTTGTGATTGCTGTACTAAGCTCAGATTTCAATTTGATAACCTGGTTTGACCTTAAAAAGCCTGAAGGATAAAAAACCCTAATTCCACAGACTTAATCAATACTTTAACCTGGGTCAAACGATGGGACATCCCCGAAAAGACAAAAGGACCAGAGAGAGAGAGACGCAAAGCCAAAAGACCAGAATGGAGCAAAAATTAGGGGGTCCCCATCTTGGATGGGGTGATGTGTGGAAAAGGTCACAACAGGTTCCTCCTTGGAAATTTAGTGATTAAGCTTATTGTTTGATGTCGTGCCTAATAAACTTCATAGCAGCCTACGCCTCGGATAGGGGTTCCTCCTCCTTGGAAATCTTGTTGTAGAGTTTATCGTATAATCACATTCTTGCTCCTAATTCCTCATGCTCTGTTTTTCTTGAGGGAATAGGATATTAGAAGCTTTTAGTTTTAGTTGTAGTTAAGATCTGCAAAACCAGAGAAAACCCTTAGCTGCAATGTTCTTGGTTTCCTTAACCTTGTGCCTCTTCCAGCTGAGTCAAAAAGATAGGATTTAGAATCATTTACTTTTTCACGCATATTAGCAAAAGAGGGAGCTTCCCCTCCTAATTTGAAGAGCATTCATTACTCACTGTGCATAGCTGTCTGTACCAACTCGCACTCCAGAGGTGCTAATTGTTATGCCAACAAATTGTCAATGGAATAAATTGATGCTTTGAACTTTAAAGTCAAATCAATTTTAAATGAAGTTTTTTGTTAACAATAAAGAATATGTGCCAAACCAATGAGATAGGCTTCAAGCAAATTGTATTAGCTTTAAATAACCAAAATAGTTGTCTCATCGACACAATATAGGGGTCAAACTAGAGATGATGAAAAATGTTGGTGAAGCACTTGCATTTGCAGACACTCCTTGTAGAGGGTAATCATGTGAGATTGAGTGGCTGGGATGTTGAAAGAGGTACTTTCAATCACTGACATGTAGTTGTTCATGACCAGGAAATAGGAGTAAAATATTTATACTTGCTTAATTAATTTATTGTGTGTCTTTATATCGTAATGTAGCATATCATTATGTCAATTTCCTTTGAAAGTTAAGAAGCCTTGTGGATAGTTATTAAAAGGTTATCACATTTAGACAGCTCAATTTGTTTCAACATTGATTTAGAAAAGCAAACAACAAACATACTTAATTATGATGTCAATCATCTTATGGTGTCCAAATGTCACAATAGATAAAAGAAAAACAAAAACAAGTAAAATTGATCTAGATATCTTAGGATCTCACATAGGAGTTCCCTTGCAATCTAAACTTTGGCCATTTCATTGATACCCTAATGGAAAAGTGAACTTTTATACAATATTATACTTCAACATTTTTATCATGTTAGATTAATTTCTAGTTTAGTCAAATTGTGCTTGAGCTTTGCAGCGAAAGCTTTGATCAAACAAAGTCATGGTATGTTTTAATGTAAAAGGGTTGTTTTAAGGTTAAAAGGAATCAATTGCCTTATCTATCGATATCAAAACCATCAACATCCTAGCATGAGCCTTAATAGATATATCATTCCTACAATAGGCATTATCAATGGATAATATCCCTAAACTACAAAGATCCTTGGCAAGTGATATGGCATCTTTGTTAGTCTGTTTTAATCTTTAATCTTTTGATCATTGATTTTGTATGTCGTGATTGTTTAGATGTTCTTGTAATACGACTGTGGTGAATACTTGCCTTGTGTGTGCAGGGATAGTCTCGAGTAATACAATGGCTGGTGCATATTAGGTTCTTCATACCTTTTGTGTATTAGTCTCCTTACTTTGATGGCTTTATTATCACATTACATAACAAGGTGTTTGTATGTCAAGTATGAACATGAATACTCCTATTTGTTTGCAGAGTCAAAGTCCACACAATAGATACAAAGCCGCCTTGGTTCTTTATATCCTAGTGCATTGTGTCTATTTGCTACATTAATAAGGATTGTTAATCATTAGTTTCTCTCGAAAAGAAAAAGCATGCTCATCACATTTTTGTACATCATCAATATCAAATCATCAATCATTCATAGTCAATGGATTTTCATCTTTTGGATCATCTCCTACATCATCAAATCTCTTCTAATATATATCTAACAATTCTTGTAGCTAACATCTCTTACATCCCGCATCACAACATCATTAGTACCACATGCATCCTACATCCACAAACTCATCAACATATCATATAACATACATACACATGCATATCATCGAAATATAAAAAAAGTACAAAAATAATCACATCTGCATATCATCCATAGCATAACATCACATCTTGCATCATAATCATACATCCATCTTATAAATCATAAACGCATCTCATAATCTTAAACATCATAATCATCATGCAAACACATCATGAAGATCATAACACAATATATGTCGCATAAAAAATGGTCTCATCTCATATATCATCAAAAATAAAAATTTCATAATACATCATCATCATAACATGTGTGATATAATCAATGAATAAAAAATATACATATATACAAGGCCCAATGGTCGATGAATGTATATACATCAATATAAATAATGTCTACAAAGTCTCTATATCATGAAATAATGTACAAAGAAGCTCTCAACCCCGCGCCTCTCTATTTGGCAGGGGTCTTTCTTGATCATATTGGGCCGGGGACCGTTGGGTATGCTAGATGTGTGAGGGTGACTTGTGTGGCTATAAAATATGCCTATGTGGTTGGTTTGAAGGATTGCTCACAAAAGCACCCCATGACCTACTCAGCTCTGTTCTAGCACTACTTCTCACACCAAATCTAGGCCATCTCTACGGCCTAGGAACTGTAGCCTCATATAGTGTCTGATAATAGGTCTTCTCCTCCATGAGGAGATCCCTCTCCCATATATATCTGTCCATAGAAATGGTGGAGGCCTGTGATATCTCAAGCTGCACTCATTGGCTCTACTCTGTCTTGCTCAGCTATAACAACGTCCCTCTCCTTGCGAGCCTAATCCCAATCATCTGTAAGGACTACAATTTGTGCATCCACAACCTATCTATGTGCAATCTCTGTGTATCACTCCCAGGCCTCGACATCTCTATTTGCAATGGCCTGATCTCTCTCGGTCGTAACTTGTGCCAATCTCATAGAGAGATCACCCTATCCTTGATCTAGTGGTGGGGGTGGTACCTGTCCGATCTATTGGTCCTGATGACCATCACCTTGTCTATCCTCGTGTTCCTGGTCTTGGTGACCATCATGATGTTGCACTCGAGGTACTTGTGCTACATTTTGCTATTCTACAGCCACTCTCAGTCTTTTTCTAGCCTCATGGCCGCCAAATGCACCTCCTCGCCTCCTCCTACCATCAACAAGTCTTGGAACACCTCCTAAAGGGAGCATGAATCTAAGTGGCCTCTTGCAGGCCCACCATGCGTCATAGTCCTATGTAGTGCCCGAATCGTTCGGACCTACCTCCCATCCCCATCCAAGCAGATCCATATTTCAAAACTCTATAGTAGCTTCCCTGGATGATGCTATGGGCCCCCATGCAGCCACCTCTTTGGTCATTTGAGCATAACGTGCATGGTAACCTTCATCTGGTATAATCTGTCTCTCACCGAACTGGCAACAAACCCTCTCAGGTAGGTATCTCTCAAGAATGTGATTGGATCACCTGATCAACCATCGAGTCTAGTGACAGTAATTTAAATTATCATGGTCATCATCCCATGCCTCACATCCTAACTAAGGTCTCCAAACAAACTGTGTCATATCATCAAAAACTACCCTCCAGTATTGTAGCATGTTGGGTTGTCTATAATGGAGATGATCATGATACCTGTAAGAGTATGGATCACCAGGATCCTTATCATCGATACTAAGAGGCTGTCTAATTGCGATCCTCTCCCATGCCTAAACATGTAATATGCTGATGCCTACAAAAATGCTAGTGCCTCCTCTGTAGAACACTTGGTGCATATTGTGGTATAAATGTGCAAGCATGCATGGCCCCTAGACATACCTGGTCCCCTCTATCATTATAGACTCTATGCAAATACCCCATTTGATGGGAAACCATCGAGAGCGTCTATTGAGAATTAATGGCCCTATAATTAGTCCTATAAGTATGATAGTCATCTCATGAACCTCCTCGATGTAGGGAGTCAAATCAATCTATCCATCTACAACAGTAAGTTGCTCCTCTCTAAGCATCTTGTCCATCACCTCTATGCCTTGATCTACATTGTACTCCACAAGCTCTCTATGGATAGGGATCTTGAGGATGTGCCAAACATCCTCTAATGTTACGGTACACTCTCCAATCGGCAAGTGGAAAGTTGATGTGTCGAGTTCCATTAAAGACAATCCAATGTGAACGATGGGTGATGTGTAAATGAGACCAACCACATAGATTAGGAATATCATAAAAACTTGAATGCCAATTCTAATCACAACATAGAGGTTAACAAGATCACTTCAAATGAATAAGCACAAAAGATGGTATGAAATTTTAAAACCTGAGGGCCCATAATTCTTCAAGAGAAATAGTATGTGTTGTAACCACAATAGATGTTGAAGCATTTGTACAAAGCCTTAGCACATTCAATGAAGTCTTCCTAGGCTTCAATTTTGTATAGTAGTTTGGAATATTCTTAGGAATCTCAAGAAGTGTAGTAAGATGCCCATAAGAGAAGTGAATGGCTTTAATGTTCTTTTCTTGCTTAAGATGCAAAGGCTCACAAAATTCCTTGTGGCTTTCACTATAACTTTGAGTTAATATAGGTGAACTTTAATATGATCACCTTTACCATAATGACCCTCAATAAGCTTATGTTTGATTTGAGCAATTAGAATCTAGAGTTGGAGGTCAAAGAGGTTGTGTTCAAATGGTTAAATTATTGGGTTCTCATTGTGTAAATCCAAGTTTGAGTTCCCAAATTGACATTTCAACATTGATATGCATGTTGCAGCTCATTGTTCCACTTGAGTGTGCAAATGGGAGAAAAGTTTGAAGGTATATTTACACTGTCATTAGTATGATTCATAATAATCTAAGTTACCGGTTTGTTTTTGGGTTCGGGTTTGGGTTCGAGGATTCGAATTGTGGGTTTGGGAAAAAAAATTTTGGGGTTGGGTTCGTTAATACAAAAACATATAAAAATCAGAAATATATAATATTTGCAGTAGTAATTAAGTTCAAAATACACCACCATATTAATAATCAAATAACATAGCAAAAATACACCACCACTTTCATAGTCAAATATTAAAATATTAGTGATACTCAAATGTCAAGATATAAAGTTATAAATTAAAGTTCAAACATAAAAATGTCAAGTGTTTACAATCAGCTATCAGTTCCTCTCGTAAGCAATTTTCTTTGGATAGAAAAATCTGATTGCACACGTTGTCAAGGATAGGAATGAGGGAGAAGTGGTGTATGAATAGCGATTGTAGTACCATCTGTAGAATTTGTACCATGTCAGCTATGGTCATCCATCTATTGGTCCATTTGTCCAACTTCAGTTGCAATTTGGAAATGACCATATCCAAGTGCAAAGGAAGTCCTAAATGCATCATGGGTAATTTTTTTTCTTTAAATTATAATATCGCGATAATTTCCTGTTTTCTCTTGCATGGTTGGGAAAATAATGCCAGATTCTAAGCATTCTTTAAATGTGATTTTTTTAATATTAGTGATTTCTCACCTGATCATTAAAGAGAATAAGTATGTCATTTGCAAAGTGAAAGTGTAACGACCTGACCCTTCGGTAAATAAAATTTCTTAATTTTTCACTAACAAGTAAAGGAAAAGAGTAATAAAGACATTGCAAATAGATTTTTCTTTTCTTTCATTGATAAATACAAACAAGATTCAATATAATTCAGCAAGTAACTTTTCCTTTCAAATTTAAATAACAGAGTAAGAAAACATACATTAACTTACATAGCTCATAGAGCTTTGGAACAAATAGTAGTAAGAAGATCCAGGAGTCTGTCCTTTCAAATCTTGGTACTTTAGTAGCCTGATGTGGAGGAGAAACATCACTCAGGCGCTTTTCCGCCAACCACAAACTTATAATGCGGTCCCCCACACATCTATTATTCAATAGATGGCCCTCCCTTCAATGAATAGATTGGTAGGGTAACCGATACTGTTTACCAACTGAGCATAGTGTTGTGTCCTACAAAACTAGAACTTGCTATTTCACAATCCTTAATTAGCTTGCTTTAAGTATCACGATGAAGTGACAGTGCAGTCTCAAGCATCACACAGTCCAAGTGGATGTCGTACATTTCACTACTTTGGCCAAAGTGTTCTCATTCAGTACTTTGAATGAAGGTCATCTATCATATACACTATTCAAGGTCGATTTGACTTAAGGCTATCTTACACTACGTGTAGGTCTTTGTCCTTCACTGCGTAATCCGTACCCCAGACATCCTACAACAAACTAAACTACTAGAAATAAAACGACATAACAAGTAATCACAAATTCCCCTCCTATATTGGACATCTTCATCCTAGGAGTATCTCAAGCTGTCTAAGTTAACCTAATAACTTAAGTTGTGGTTCATTACTTGACTTAATGCCTTCATTTTTGTCCTAGTATTTAGTAACTAATTACAACCATATTCTCCTTATATGGAGATCATATCAATGAAGCAAAACACATCAAGTATGCATATTCATCTTTTAAATAATTTACTTCCTTGGTGCAACTACATGCAGTTTATAGAATTAAATCACTTTCAATAGAAATACAAATCATAATGCAAATACCTAAATCTGCACAATCAGTAATTGCATTCCCAAAAATATATAAAGAATTACTATTGGAAACAATAGTAGAAGAAAACCCCATGCCTAGTTTAAGCTTTCCTCCAACGATGATGGATTGGTCAGTACTTGCAGCACTTCCAGACTATCAACAATCCTTCAGAAAGCTCTGTTTCTTTCTCAGAAAATGAATACTCAAATAGTTATACAACTGATATTGGTTTCAGCTTCTCACTATGAACTCAAGAGAATTTGATAACAGAGTATGATGACACTCATAAATTATAATGATGATTGCACTTTCAGAATCATACAGAAATGGCTCTCAAAAATATAATGAATGCTCTCAAGAAAATATAATGTTTGCTCTCAGAAAATTATAATGATTTTGCTCACAGAAAATGGTAAATGCTCTTGCAAAATGAATGCACAGAGTTGGATAACTCGAATGAGAACAAAGGATGATACTCAAAATATAAATTGCAAATGGAATGGATGATCATTCTCAGCAGAATGGTGGCTTTATATAGAGCCTCTTTGCCCAACGCATCCCTTTTAAAAAGGCACGGTAAATGACAGGTTTGTTTATTGAATAATTAAAATGGTATGTAGTGGATTGAAAACCCCTTACTCGGCATTTTTAGAAGATGATTCAGCCTCCAGATTGACTGCAAATAAAGAAAGATTCAAACTTGCACCTGTTCAATGAGGAAGAATCGACATATTCAGGTAATGGCGCCAGAGAGACAAAGTTTCATAAATCTAGACAAGGTCAATGTTAATGGCAAAGCACCTCATCACTTCTCATGCTACGTCGGCCATTTCACAGTTGGTTTTGAAAAATTCAACCCAGGAGAATTGCTCCTCCCAAGCGCACGAGTTTCCAGCGCCATGAATATTTTCACGGGAAAGTTCAAACAATAGTTCCAATAGTTTCTCATGCCAAATATTTCGATAAAACTTAATGAAGGATGATGTTTATCAAACATAATATTTTACTGCATTCGATTTGCCAAAAGTTGATAATATTTAAATTATTTGGCTGGGTTAACATAAACCCGATTTTTCATGATGAAGTAAGAAAAAGTCAATTTCTTTATTACTTAGGAAATAATTCGATTTCCCCAAATATGAGATGATAAATAAATCAAAGATTGATTTTCATTTAAATATTAAATATTAAATCTCTTAAGGGAAATAATTCGATTCCAACTATGAGAATTTAATATTAAAAATATATATATATATATATATTTATTCAAATTGCTTTAAACAATATATTTATATATGTGTATTATTTTATATTAATATATGTATACATAATATTAATATATATTTACATATATATACATGTGTATATATATATTTATTTCATTATAAGCATATCATAAGCCAGTCAACATATCATATATGTATATATATATATACATATATATGTTTATGTAAGTTTGTTAGGTAATAATAATATAAAATTATTGATATCCACAATATAAGGACGTGGGCATATATACACGTATATACTAGTATACTCCTCTATGTGCACGTATACGTAAGTATACCATATCGATGCGACCGTATGAGCATATCCATTTGCCAACGTACGCTCGTATCGATATGTATATATTTATGGATACGTGTATATACATGTATATATGTCCTCCATTTACTTACAACATTTACGTTACTATCATATCCTTATGATCGTAATAACACAACTGTTCACAAGACTCACAAGATAAACACCTTATGCTAATGCACCCAAACCTCATCAATGCAACTACTAGCCAAGGATGACTTACCTAATAACCCACACAGGCTGACTCAGTTCACTTAATCCTAGGTGATGTGTGTGTATGCTCAGATAGTTCACATTACCGGTTAACCGACCAAGCTCCTCTCCCCAGTGATATTTCCCCTCCGCCTGGAGGAATGGTTCGTATACCTACACTCATAGACATTCAATCTCAGCAGTTACTTGCTCACAACATTAACAGTATACAAAACATCTTAAGATATAATATTCAGAACTCAATAACTATGCATGCAACATTCATCAAGGATAACATCAATAGAAGTAGCATTAAATGAGACATTCATTAAATGGAAGCACACTCATATTGCTAACAAGAAACATGTTTTATTCATTTTTAGGATTCATTCATTACAATCGATTTACCCTATGTAAATAGTAGCTATACAATCGGGGTGTAACAGAAAGTTGGCGAATCTAGGTCCTCTATCGTTCAACAAAAGGCCATATATTATTCCCTTTTCTTTTGCACCAGAAAGTAGTTTTTTCAACAAGTCACTGATTGTTATAAACAGATAGGGATTGAGATAATCTCCTTGTCTAAATCTACTGGAAAATAGAACCTTGACCGAACCCACAGTGCCAAAATTGAACTCACAGTCAACATTTCGTACCCTGATCGAACCC